>OY882866.1:1171960-1189460 GCA_963693515.1 Pipistrellus nathusii | reverse complement strand
ATTGAGTCTACACAATTCTGCAAGTGAGCTTTTTTTTTTTTTTTTTTTTTATGAAATTGCTAAATGAAAGCTACTAGTCATCTTTAGAAGTATAAATTGAATTAAAATAAGATTGGCATTTCATGAGGTGTTACTATAACCATGCTTTTGAATGAGTAAAATTGATGAAATATATTTTATTATTGTATTATACTTTAAAACAAGGACAAAAGATATAATACACAGTTGTTAAACTTTATGTGCAAATTCCTGATTTTACTCTAACTTTGCTTTTTGTTTTGTTTTGTTAATCCTCACCGTAGGATTTTTTTAATTTTTGTATTTTTAGTGAGAGTGAAAAGAAGAAGGGAGAGAGACTGAAAGACAGAGAACATCAATGTGAGAGAGACACATTAATTGGTTGCCTCCTGAATGCACCTTGAACTAAGGCGGTGGATTGAGCCTATGACCAAGGTACATGCCCTTGACAGGATTCACACCTGGAACCCTTCAGTCCATGGGCAGACATTTTATTTTTTATTTTTATTTTTCTAAATAAATCTTTATTGTTCAGATTATTACAAATGTTCCTTTCTTTCCCCCCCCTCCATTGCTCCCCTCCACCAGGTTCCCATTCCACACTCTGCCCTTTCCCCGACCCCCACTGTCCTCATCCATACATGGGACAATACTTTATTCACTGAGCCATGAAATGCATTGTTTTGTTTGTTTATTTGTTTGTTTTTAATATATTTTATTGATTTTTTACAGAGATGAAGAGAGAGGGATAGAGAGTTAGAAACATCAATGAGAGAGAGTCATCGATCAGCTGCCTCCTGCACACCCCCCATCGGGGATGTGCTCGCAATCAAGGTACATGCCCTTAACTGGAATCGAACCTGGGACCTTTCAGTCCACAGGCCAAAGCTCTATCCACTGAGCCAAACCAGTTTCGGCATGAAATGGTTAGGGAGTTAGGAGAAAGTAGAGCGGGGAAGCCTCTGGGATTGGATGAATAGCTTACTTTGCTATTTTAATGGCATCTTTATTTTATTTATATTGAGTATTTAATTGTTTCTGATCATATGCCCTGCCCAGGAATCAACCTCGACCTGATTGATAGGTCGATTCTCAACCACTGAACCATGCCAGCCGGGCTATTAATGCATTTTTATACAAATATAGGCTTATTTTTAGGTTAGAAAATATAACAATAAAGTAACTATTTATCCCAATGAACTTTATTAAGGTATGGAATTTATTTAACAAATATATCTTGAACCCTTACTAAATTTCAGCCACTAGCTTAAGTGGTGAAATTATAAAGGTGAAAAACACATACCACCCCTGCCCTCTGCCACTGAACTGAGTCTGGTGCAGAGTGCGGACAAGGGAACAAGCAAACGCAGGAGCTGATAGAACTGGCAGAGAGAAGTGCGGGGAGGTGATGTCAAGAACGACTTCTTGGAAAAACAAGTACCTCCACTGAGACCAGAGAATGGTAGCAATCACATGAGTACACCTGGAAGGGGAGAAGTGGAAGATTGTTCCAGGCCGAGGAAACAGCAACCACAAGGCAGGAGAGGTAAGAGGTGGCCAGCTAGTCGTGGTGGAGAAACTGAAAGAAATCTGAGGCTGTTGGCTGGGTAGCTCAGTTGGTTAGAGCACTGTCCTGTATCCCAAGATTTCGGGTACATACAAGAGTCAACCAATAAATGCAAAAACAAGTGGAACAACAAATCTCTCCCCACACCCCTGTTGCTCTCAAATCAATAAAATTTAAAAAACAAAGAAAATTGGGGTTAGAGCAGAAAGTGAGGTGAAGGAAGGATTCAAGACACAGCTGGAGAGTTTGCAGGACCCACATGCTGAAGGGTCTAAGAAGCTCAATATGGTTTTGGGGTCTTGCCTGAGGCCAATAGAATGCCTATGAGTGGTCAAAGCAAAGCAAGTGGTTGATCCCTTTTGCTCTCTGTAAAGACCACTTTGAATGTTCCATGGAGAATCATTGTAGCAGCTAACGTAAGAAACATTCAAACCTGTAGGGAATTCTTTGAGTTTATTTGAGCCAAACTGTTGACAGTTGCCAGAAGCAGAATCTCAACACATTGAGACAGTGCTCTGGAAAATGTTGTTCACCTATTTTTATAAACTACCATCAGAGGTGACATTAAGTGGGTCACGTGAAATGTTTGTTGATTGATTAGGGAGGTAGGAGAGAGTAAAGCGGGGAAAACTCTGGGATTGGATAAAAAGTAAAATGAGTCCAGTGTCAACCTAAGAACCAGGTCAGGGTTCAATTCCTGATCAGGGAAATACCCGGCTGGGGGGCTCCATCCCCATTGTGGGTCGCGCAGGAGGCAACCGAACAATGATTCTCTTTCATCGTTGATGTTTTGCTCTCTCCCTTCCTGTCTGTGATCAATTTAAAAAAAAAAAAAAAGATTAAAGGGTGAAAGATAGAGGTAGGACCCAGTTTGGGCCAAGCAGCGTTGGCAGCACTGGGCACTCAGCTTCTGACACCTCCTCGCCGTCCAGACAGCCAGCTAAACGCGTGAGCCAATCCGGAGGTGAGACCCGACTGGCATCGCCCCCGAGGCCTGCGCAAGCGTAGTGTGGCCCGGGCGCGCCTGCGCGGTGGGGGGAACTAGGCCCTCGGGCTCCCTGCCGTGCCGCGCGGCGCTAGGACCCCTGCGGCGCCCGCCTCCCTCTCTTTCGCTACCGCCCTTCGCCCCGCGCGCCCGCCTTTTCCGGGTTTTGGCGCGCGCCCACCCGTCAGTCGCAGCGGCTATTGGCTGTCGCTGACGTCGCTCAAGTGCCCTCCCGGAAATGGTCACGGTGGAAGGGGAGCTTGAGAGACGCGGGAGCTGAGGGGCGGTAAGGAGGGCCCCGCGCCGGGTGGGCAGCGTGTGGGGCCGCGGGCTTCGAGGCCCGGCTCTTCCCGAGTCGCCCCAGCGAGGCTTCCTCTCGCCGCTCGGCCACGGCGGTCGGCTTGCTGCCTGCGCGCCCCGAACCTCCTTGCTCTCCTCTGGGTCCCCGCGACGCTGCGACACGGTCCCCCCCGCCTTCGGGGGCAGGGCCCGGGCAACTGCTACCCGCCGGGAGGGTCTCCTTTCTTCTCTCCGAGCCTGCCCGCCCTGCGGGCCTGGTGCCCTCCGCTGGGCCCGGACTCTCCGTCTCCGCCTGCGCGCCGCGATTTCTCGCCTGATTTCCCTCGCGGGCGCTTTGTTTCGGTGGCTGTCGTCTCGCGTCGAGCCTTACCTCCTCTGCCGAACTGTGAGTCGTCAGGGGCTCAGAGCCCGGGCCCCTCCTCCTGAGTCCCACTCGAGGTTCCCTCGGTGCCCCGCGTTGTATTCACCCGCCAGCACTTGCTGATGGCATCTTCCTAGGATTCCTGTTGAAAAGACCTGCGAAGGCCCCGCGTTTTCCTTTGGTTGACCTTCCTTGTATTATAGAATTAGATCAAGCTTAAGTCAGCGCACCATCAGAAGCAAGGATACGTCACGAATAGTTAACATTTGTTGAGTTCTAGTGGTGTGTTTTGCTGAGCATTTTAATATTATGTGATTGGTTCATAAGTAAATTCAGTGAGACAGGCATAATTATTCCCATGCTACCTTGCCTTAGGTCGTGTAGCTAGTTGGAGCTTTCTGACCAGATCTGTTGACTCCATTACCCATTACTGAGATGTTAGTATCCCTCTTTACGGTCAAGGAAACAGGTTTAGAGGAGCTAAGTGATTTGTCAAAAAATAATAGTTTGTTGGTTGGAGCGTCCTGCCGAGGTTGCGGGCTCCATCCACAGGGCGTGTACAAGATCAGCCAATGAATGCATAGGTGGAACAACAGCTCGATGTTTCTGACTCCCTTCCTCTCTAAAGTCAGTGGATTAAAGAAAAAAGGTAATAAATTAAGTTTGCTTAAGTATTAAGAGACCCCCTGCAGTTAGAACTGAACAGGGCTTCCAGCATATTGGAGGAGAGTGACAAAGTGTTTAGTGAGACGTTTGGGTATTGAGTGTATAGATGTGATGTCTGTGGGGAGGAGGGAATCAGAAAAGTAAGACAGAGAGGAGGAAAATGGAGCTAAACTCACTGGCTTTGAGTTTCTTTTCCATCAATTTCTAACTTTGTGACATTAGGTAAATTACTTAACTTACTGGCCCATTTATTCATCAGTGGAGTAGAGTAATAATAGTACTTACCTCAGTGGGGTTCCTGTATTTAATCATTTTTGTTTATTTACTTACTTATTTACATTTTTATTTATTTCAGAGAGGAAGGGAGAGGGGGAGAGAGAGAAACATAAATGATGAGCCAAGACCGGTTTGGCTCAATGGATAGAGCGTCGGCCTGCGGACTGAAGGGTCCCGGGTTCGATTCCGGTCAAGGGCATGTGCCTTGGTTGCGGGCACATCCCCAGTAGGGGGTGTGCAAGAGGCAGCTGATCGATGACTCTCTCGTCGATGTTTCTAACTCTCTATCTCTCTCCCTTCCTCTCTGTACAAAATCAATAAAATATATTTTTTTAAAAAAACATAAATGATGAGAGAATCATCGATCAGCTGCCTCCTGCTCACCCCACACTGGGGATGGAGCCCGAAATCCCCGCACGTGCCCTGCCCAGGAATCAACCTCGACCTGATTGATAGGTGGATTCTCAACCACTGAACCATGCCAGCAGAGTTATTAATGCATTTTTATACAATAGAAAAAAATTTAGGAATAGTGCTTGACATTTATTGTTCTATTATTCTAGGCATAGCCAAGTCATTGAGGCAAAAACTTGAACCCAGGTCTTCTTACAGCTGGTCCAGTACTCCACTGCACAAGTTGGTGCCCCTTTGCATTCCCTGCCTTGGGAAAATGTGGCGATCAGATAGTCACGCTGTCCCCTAACTCCCAGGGTAGAAATAAGCAGGGCACAGCCAAAGTGAGGATGGCTGGGGCCAGTGAAAGAGGGACCCGGGGACTTGCGAGGTTTCAGGCCATTCTAGATCTCTGGCAGCCTGCTTCTGGGCTCAGCAGTAGTGTGTTTAGAATGTTTGTGCTCAGTACTGTGTCACAGGTGGGTGTGAAGTGGCTTCTGCGCAGAAGCAGCTAAGATTGCCCAGTTGGGTACATGAGAATAGAACACATGAAACAATCACGATGACCATGAGCAGCATAAGGGTAGGTTTGAGATGTTCTGGGGAAGCCCAGCAAACCCATGCTCGCCCCAGTGTCGAAGGCGCCGAGGGCTGTGGATTGAAGGGCTTTCTCTGGGAGCGGTTAGGCTCCTGTACTGTGGGCATGACGGGTTTATGGATTTTGTATTCTCTCTTCCCGCCGCCTCTCCGGGTGTAGTAGAGGCCTTTTTCATAGGTCCTGCCTGTCCCAGGGAGGCCAGAGGGAGCCATGCCTGCTCCCAGGGTCCACAGGGGGGGCCTTGAGAATCAGTGAGAATTAGAAGTCTCTGGGTGAGGTGACACTTGGGACAGAGTCAAGGCCTCTAGCATCCTCTCATCCCCCAGAACTTTTGCTCGGTGTCATCCTCTGCTGTCTGTTTTCCTTTAATGAGGGAAACTTCTCAAACTCTGTTCTGGAACTGCCCGCATGAGAATGGAGTGCTGAGTTAAAGGGGAGATTCCCAGGCTTCACCCCAGCCTTCCTGAATCCAAGCCCCTCTGTGGGAACAGGAGAACTCTGCATTTGTATGCTTTTCTAAAAATTGAAAACTAACTGGTTGTTGGATGGAGCCCCAACCCGGACATGTGCCCTGACAGGGAATCAACCTCGACCTGATTCATAGGTTGAGGCTCAACCACTGAGCCACACCAGCCAGGCAAGAACCTTTTGTTTTTTATTTAGCTTTCTTCCAACAAATATTTAATACATACTTAAGCATGCTGAATACAAGTTAGGTATGGTATCAACTAGTCAGATTTGGCCTGTTTCTTTCAAATGAAATCTGCGTTAATTTTTTTTTTTTTTTTAATGATTTTTTACAGAGAGGGATACAGAGTTAGAAAATTGAGGTGAAAAAAACATTGATCAGCTGCCTCCTGCATACCTCCTGCTGGGGATGTGCCCACAACCAAGGTACATGCCCTTGACCAGAATAAAACTTGGGACTCTTCAGTCCACAGGCCGAGGGCTCTATCCACTGAATCACACCGGTTAGGGCAGAAATCTGTATTTTATATGTTTGTTTATTTTTAGTGCTCAGGCAAGAAGTTTATTAAAAAGCTCACGAGCAAGAGGGAATTATCCCCTCCCCAGGGAAAGGAAGAATGGGCTTCTCTCTTTTTTTTCTTCTTTACATTTTTGTTTAGAGGATGTTGGGGGAGAGTTGGAGTAAACACCTGGTAGGTTACGGAGAGGCAGATTGTATGGGAGAGGCAGATTGTATGGCGTTTGAGAGTCTGGCGGGGCCTTGTAACGCGATGCAGGAAGAAATGAGGAGCTTTGCATTCATGGGCAGGCTGTGGAGTTAGAAGGAGCATGGACTTCGGAGTTAGCCCAACCTGACCTTGTCACACCTAGTGCGTGGCCTTGAGCAAACCAGTTAATCTCTCTGAGCCTCAGGTCTTTATCTGTAAATAAAGTTAGCCTTGATTGAGCATTGACCTATGAACCAGGAGGTCACAATTTGATTCCAGGTCAAGGCACATGCCCAGATTTCGGGCTCCATCCCCAGTGCAAGAGGCAGCTAATTAATGATTCTGGTCATTGATGTTTCTCCTGCTCCCTCTCTGAAATCAATAAAAATATATTTTTAAAAAATTGTGCTTCATAGTGTGATGAAATTAAACAACACAATGTGAATAAAGTGCTTAGTATGGTGTTTGGCATATAGTAAGTGCGAATTTAAAAGCAGAAGGTTTGGGTATCCCATTTTGAAGCTGATGATGTTCAGGAGCAGAGGGTTAAGTTACTTGGCTGAAGTCACACAGCTAATGGATGGTGGTCCATGGAGTCTGGATTTGTACTCTGGTTCTTCTCCAGAGCCATCTCTGAACCTGAGCTTGGTTCTACTTCACAGGAATAATTCCCCGGTGGGTTGCTCTGAAGCCATATGAGAAAATGTTCAAGTGCTTAGCTCAGTGCCTGGCACTTACTAATAAACAAGGTTAGTTTGTACTCTCTGTTTTCCCGAGAACACAGAAAGCTTCCAGGGTTTTGAGGAGCTATTCCATCCTTGTTGAAAAGGCCCGGCTTTCTCACAGGTGACTGGGAAGATTTTTTTTTTTTTTTAACATATTTTATTGATTTTTCACAGAGAGGCAGGGAGAGGGATAGATAGCTATAAACATCGATGAGAGAGAATCATCGACCAGCTGCCTCTTGCACACCCCCCACCGGGGATGTGCTCGCAACCAAGGTACATGCCCTTGACCAGAATCGAACCTGGGACCCCTCAGTCCGCAGGCTGACGCTCTATCCACTGAGCCACACCGGTTAGGCTGGGAAGTCTTTGCTGCAGGTTCTAGGTAGGCTGCCTACGCAGGGTCACCCCTAGCCACACCAGTGGTTCTGCAGCTGGGGTCTCCTCCTCCTCTAGGGTGAAGGCCATGCCGCCCCCTGCGAAAGCCCCCCGAAAGGAGAACCTGGGGCTGCAGTGTGAGTGGGGGTCCTGCTCCTTTGTGTGCTCAGCCATGGAGGAGTTCTTCGAGCATGTCACTCAGCACCTGCAGAAGCACCTGCACAGCTCGGGGGAGGAGGAGGAAGAAGAGGAGGAGGACCTGCTGGGTAAGGGGACACGGGAGGGGAAAGAGCTCAAGGGAAGGGGAACATCGGACTTTCCTTCCCACGACGGAGAAGGCAGCCCAGGAGAGTGGTGGTTTAATTTTCTAGCTGTGCTTTTGTTATTTGTAAAAACATTGTAGACGCATAGAAAACTCATTCAACGAGGGTTTTTAGCATGAATCTGCCATCTTTCCAGCCAAAGGCAATTATTGACAGTCCTTTTGTGAACATTCTTTTTACCTCTATGTGATAACTGGTACTTTCATATGTATTTCTAAACGACCAGACCCATCAAAGTTCTTAATTCATTTCTCCTTGCGGAAATCTGCACTCATCACAGATAAAGTCACCGAAGAGCCTCCTGTTGTCCTGTCTCCAGCTCACTTCTTACAGCACCAGCACTGGCCTTTGCAGTTCCCTGGCTTTCTTCATTATGTCCTTGCATTCCTTTCACCTCCCTCCCTCCCTCCCTCCCTCCCTCCCTCCCTCCCTCCCTCCCTCCCTCCCTCCCTCCCTCCCTCCCTCCCTCCCTCCCTCCCTTCCTTCCTTCCTTCCTTCCTTTTTCTTTCTTTCTTTAAAAAAAAATGTATATATATCTTTTATATATATTATTTTAAACTTTTCCCCCCCATTTTATTGATTTATTACAGAGTGGAAGGTAGAGGAATAGAGAATTAGAAACATCGATGAGAGAGAAACATCAATCAGCTGCCCCCTGCACACACACCCCTTTCCCCCCCCCCCCCCACACACACACACTGGGGATGTGCCCACAACCAAGGTACATGCCCTTGATTGGAATCGAACCTGGGACCTTTCAGTCTGCAGGCCGACGCTCTATTCACTGAGCCAAACTAGTCTCTCTCTATATTTTTTTTACAGAGAGGAAGGGAGAGGGACAGAGAGAAACATCGATGAGAGAGAAACATCAATCAGCTGCCTCCTGCACACCCCTTAATGGGGATATGCCTGCAACCAAGATACATGCCCTTGATCAGAATTGAACCTGGGACCTTTCAGTTCGCAGACCGACGCTCTACCACTGAGCCAAACCGGTTTCGGCTGTTTTTTACATATTTTTATTGATTTCAGAGAGGATGGGAGAAGAGAGAGAGATAGAAACATCAATGATGAGAGAATTGTTGATTGGGTGTCTCCTGCATGCCCCCAACTAGGGATCGAGCCCACAGCCTGGGCATGTACCCTTGACCGGAATCTTTGACAGGCCGACACTCTATCTGCACTAGTATGTATGTATGTATGTATGTATGTATGTATTTATTAGAGGCTCATCTATGAATTCGTGCATGGGTTGGGTCCGGCCAGCCTGGCCTGGGGGAGTGGACATGGGCGGTTGGCCGGCCAGTCTGCTGGTTGAACTACTGGTCGAGGGGCCTTTTTATTACACTGAGGGCCAGATGATAATGAGTTCAGAGATCATAATAATCTGGCCACTCAGTACATTTTTTGTTAATTTCAGAGAGGAAGGGAGAGGGGGAGAGATGAAACATCTTTGATGAGGGAGAATCATTGGCTGCCTTCTGCATGCCCCACACTGGGGATCAAGCCTGCAACCCATCACGTGCCCTTATCTGGAATCAAACCCGGACCTTTCAGTCTGCAGGCTGATGCTCTGTCCACTGAACCACACCGACCAGGGCTGACCTTCCTTTTATACTGTACAAGCTGTTGGTAACTTGCTTTTTTCACTTTTTTTTTTAATGTGACCACCAATTAGGAATACATTTTACATCACAACCCTGTACACACAAGTTAAAAATATTTGGAAAAATATTTACCTGTATTAAATGCTGTCTGAAGTGTTCTCTTATTCTATTTCTTTAAAAGAAAAAAAAAATGTGGCCTCACTGGTGTGACTCGATTGTTTGAGTGTTATCCTTTGCTTGGAAAGGTTTTACTGGTTTGATTTCCGGTCAGGTCACACATGTGGTTCCGGGTTCCATTCCCAGACAGAAGGCAACTGATCGGTGTTTCTCTTTCACATCAATGTCTCCTTCCTTCCTTCCCTCCCTCCTCTCTCTTCAAGCATGTCCTTGAGTGAGGATTAAAAGAAAGAAAGAAAATGTGGTTTGCAATCCCCTAAATTGATTTTGCCACCACTAATAGATCACAGCAGAGTTTGAAAACTGAGGAAGAAAGTACAGAGATAGCTCCCTTCAAATTCTGTTTGAAGGTGTAACTAAAATATGTAGCTAACAGTTTCAAAAGCTAAATGATATTTACACAAAAGAGAAATTAAGGGTTTGTGACATTTTCAAAGTATAACCCATGTAAACATTGATAGTGGTGCTTAGATGGAATGGTTACGGACCTTCCTGGAGGAGACGATCGGGAGCAGAACACGGGAGGAGAAGGGTTTGTGCTGGACACAGGAGCGGGTGTCCCTGTTGGGAGGCAGCAGCTTCCGCAGGCGCAGTACACACTCAGCCGGGGAGCTGCACGCCTCCACCGGCCGCGCGAGGTGCCGGCACTGGGACTGGGACCCCGCCCTCCGCGAGCTCACACTTCTCCCCTAGCTCATAGACCTCCTTCGGATCTGACACTGCGCTTCCAGACTGCTCTCCCTCTGTTCCACCTGCAGGGAACTTCCGGTTGGTCACAGCTTATAACTCTTCCTGTGATGATTCGATGAATGCTTTTCCACCCTGGCTGTAAGCTCTGTGAGGGCAGAGGCTGGGGCTCTTGACTCGTGACATCCCAGCACTTGGCACACGGAGGTGCACAAGGTGCTGAAGGAACTGACAGTTGGTCAGGGTGCAGCTTCCTCACCTGCTGCCAAGTGCCACAGGTGGAAGGAGCGAGCGTAGAAAGCATCGTGTTCTCTCTAAACCCCTTTCTGCAGGGGAAGAGTTCTCCTGCTTATGGCAGGAGTGTGGCTTTTGTTCTCTGGACAGTTCTGCCGACCTTGTCCGCCACGTCTACTTCCACTGCTACCACACGAAGCTGAAGCAGTGGGGGCTGCAGGCCCTGCAGAGCCAGGCCGACCTCAGCCCTTGCATCCTGGACTTCCACAGTCGCAACATCATCCCGGACATCCCGGACCACTTCCTGTGTCTGTGGGAGCACTGTGAGGTCAGCAGGTAGTTGCCAGAAATAGGGGCGGGGAGAAGTTGCAGGTCTGAACTCTAGAAGCCTTGAGCCTTTCTTCGGACCCTTACGGTCCTGGGCTCCTGCTAGTACTCCTTCATGGCTGCGGGGCTCCCTTGCTCAAACGTCCCTGCCCTCGGAGTTCACTTGGGAGGGAGCCTGTGGACGCATGGGGTTAGGATCCCTCCACCCGCCCTCAGTCCTTACCCCAAGTTGCTCCTGGCACAGAGATCCTTCGACAATCCTGAGTGGTTCTACCGGCACGTGGAGGCGCACAGCCTGTGCTGTGAATACAAAGTCGTTGGCAAGGACAACCATGTGGTGCTGTGTGGCTGGAAAGGTAGGGTTGCTCCTCAGCTCTGGCCTCTGAAGAACCCTGGGTGTCCTGCCGGGCAGAGCTGGCTGCTTCTGGAGAGCCGCGGGTGGGGGTCCAGAGCCTCCGTGGGCGTGTGGCTGGAGCCTGCCTGGTCCTTCCTCCCCAGGCTGCACCTGCACCTTCAAGGACCACTGTAAGCTTCGAGAGCACCTCCGCAGCCACACCCAGGAGAAGGTGGCGGCCTGCCCCACCTGCGGGGGCATGTTTGCCAACAACACCAAGTTCTTAGACCACATCCGTCGCCAGACCTCACTGGATCGTAAGCAGTCAGAGTGGGTGCAGGCTGTTCAGCCTGTGGGGTTGGGGCGTATTTCCAGGGTGTGTGCAACCTGGCGGTCTACCTTAGGGCTCGGGCACCTGCGCGGTCTCTGCTGACTCGCAGTTATTAGGCATTGCTACTCTGCTGACTGTGCTGTCAGTTACTTAGTGATTCTTCACAGCAGCCCGTGAGGTAGGCCTCTTATCCCCTTTTTTCAGATGAGGAAGCTAAGGCTCAGAGAGCTTAAAATCACTTACTTGAGATCACACAGCTAGTAAGTGTCCAAGCCGGGATTCTAATTCAGTTCTCCGTGCCAAGTCCCACGCTCTTTCCGTGATTCTGTCCATCCTAGTCCCTAAGCCCCTGTCTTCTCGGGTGGTTCCCTTTTGCCTGGGAGGCTCCCCTCTGGGACTCGTTCTCCCCTCTACCTCCGCCCTCTTCTCCAGCTACCCCTTCTTTTCCTGCCTGCCCCAGAGCAGCGCTTCCAGTGCTCTCACTGCTCCAAGAGGTTTGCCACTGAGAGGCTGCTTCGAGACCACATGCGTAACCATGGTGAGTGAGTGGGCACCACCAGCCTCCCTGCCCACCCCCCAGGTTCCCCTGGCCCTCAGATACAGCCTCCTCTGCTCCTCAGTGAACCACTACAAGTGCCCTCTGTGCGATATGACCTGTCCCCTGCCATCTTCCCTCCGCAACCACATGCGCTTTCGCCACAGCGAGGACCGGCCCTTTAAATGCGACTGTTGTGACTACAGGTAAGGGGAACCAGGGCCGGAAATCACAGACCTGGTGTTCTAGAATCCCCATGCCCTCCCATCCTCCTGACCTCTCTTGACAGCTGCAAGAATCTGATCGATCTCCGGAAGCACCTGGATACCCACAGCAAGGAGCCAGCCTACAAGTGTGATGTTGAGAACTGCACCTTCAGCGCCCGAGCCCTCTGTTCCGTCAAGTCCCATTTCCGGAAAGTGCATGAAGTGAGTGGGGTTGGGGTGGAAGGGTCAGCAGAGTGGAGGGCGGGGGGTGAGCTGAGAGCTGACCTCCCTTCCCCCCCATCAGGGTTACTCAGAGCCAAGGTACAAATGCCACGTGTGTGACAAATGCTTCACCAGGGGTAACAACCTCACTGTGCATCTTCGAAAGAAGCACCAGTTCAAGTGGCCCTCAGGGCACCCCCGTTTCCGGTATGTCTCCACCCTCCCATAGGTTCATACACATTTCTTCCCATATTCAAATTACAGTTTTTAATGTGATAGTGCTTTGATGCCCTCCATCCCCATTTAGGCTCAAGGAACCCCAAGAATAGCAGTGAGTGAGGCAAAAATATTTTTCTGATTTTTGAATTCAAGGTACAGTGACAAACCCAATAAATGGTTTTGTCAATAAAAAGTCCTGCAGCCAAAATAGAAGTAGAACCTAAGGGTCCAGAACCATAGCTCCTTGACCTCAGCCTCTGTAGTAATTTCTTATTTTTCCTCCTCCCTCACTCCCACCCTCTGGGTTTCTACTTAAAATTCTCTATTTTGAGTTAAGAACTTCCTCTGGCTTTCATGTCCTGATAAACATCTCTGTCTTCAGCTCCATTACTGAGAAGCCCAGGGCTCCTCATCCCTTGGTTTTGTTCCTCACTTGCCACGCCCCCATTTTGTGGCCCCGCCCCTGCCTGATGCCACGCCCGCTCCTGCTTCCCCAGATACAAGGAGCATGAGGACGGCTACATGCGGCTGCAGCTGGTTCGCTATGAAAGTGTGGAACTGACACAGCAGCTGCTGCGGCAGCCACAGGAGGGCTCGGACCTGGGAGCGTCCCTGAACGAGAGCGGCCTGCAGAGCATCATTCTAGAAACAGTGCCCGGGGAGCCAGGGCCCCAGCCAGAGGTGGAAGAGGAGGGCGGAGGTGGTGAGGACAGCCTCTCGGCCTCTCAGGACACCTCCAGTCCTGTCATCCACGTGGTGAATCAGGCCAATGCCCAGGAGATTGTCTACTATGTGCTGTCCAAAGGCCCCGGAGAGTCCCACTCCAGCCCCTGAGCCCATCAGGGGCCTCATGGAGAAGCTTCAGGGAGGAGCTGGGAACCAGAAGTCCGGATGGTGTGAAGTCGGTCGAGCAGCAACATTCCTAGCCCAGGCTTGTGTCTGAGCCAGGCTGGTGGCAGTGCCCCTTGGGGCAGCCCTTGCCAGTGGATGCCTTTTGGAGGGGAGCTGGGAGCAGTGTGGTCCACTCAGGATCTGGCTCGCATCAGTCAGCAGATTCTGAGGACTTTCCTTTTTGCCACACCATGTCTTTGTGGGGACCCTGAGGAGCTGGGACCGAGGAGGATAGCCTGGTTGTGTGTGTTCTTTTCTGTAGAGGGAGCTACCCTGTTTCCCTGAAAATAAGATCGTGTCTTACATTTTTTCTTCCAAAGTTGCGCTAGGTCTTATTTTCAGGGATGTCATCTTTCCATGCGCTAGGTCCTATTTTCGGAGGATGTCTTATTTTCGGGGAAACACGGTAGTATCAGGCTCAACCATGACCTCTAGGTATGCTGGAGCAGCGGTGAAAGTCCTTAGTCAGCTGCACCCACTCCTGTCTTTAGGGTTTCTCGGGCCCCAGAATGACATGGATCTAGTTCCTGCCGCGGCCCTTCCTTTCACCCGCCCAGCTGAGGCTGTGTCTCAGGAGCCACTTCCCTCCAAGGTTCCTCCTGCTACCCAAGGACCTCGGCGGCATGCTCAGGGCCAAGGTGGAGCAGTGTGTGCAGCGCTTGTTTTGTAATAAATTCTGCTGCTGCCGGGGCCGGTTTGGCTCAGTGGATAGAGCATTGGCCTGCGGACTAAAAGGTCCCAGGTTCGATTCTGGTTGAGGGCATGTACCTTGGTTGCGGGCACATCCCCGGTAGGGGGTGTGCAAGAGGCAGCTGATCGATGATTCTCTCTCATCGATGTTTCTAACTCTCTATCCCTCTCTCTTCCTCTCTGTGAAAAAATCAATAAAATATATTAAAAGTAAATAAATTCTTCTGCTGTTAGTCTGTCTAGTGTTTGGTGCAGTTAACTAGGTAATGAGATACAGCCACCCAGAAAAGGAGCTGAGTAATTAGGCTTGTTCCCCTTTTAATGCCTGGGGTTTCTGTTCCTAGTTCACCTCCCCCTGCTTTTATGAAATGTCCATTTCTTCTCAGCATCTACCCTCCTTCTGGAGGTCCTAGGCAGAAGCCATCCTGTCTAATAAAAGAATAATATGAAAATTAACTGTCACTCCAACACAAACTGGCCACCCTCGTGGACACAGATGGCCAGCAGGGGAAGGCAGTTGGGAGCAATCAGGCTTTCATGGGAGGGCAGTTTGGGGTTACCAGGCCAGCAGGGGAGGGCACTTAGGGGCAATCCGGTTAGCAGAGGAGCAGTTAGGTGATCAGGCTGGCAGGGGAGTGGTTAGGGGGTGATCAGGCAGGCAGGCAAGCGGTTGGAAGCCAGCAGTCCTGGATTGTGAGAGGGAGGTCTCAGATTAGAGAGGGTGCAGGCTGGGCTGAGGGGCACCACCCCCATGCATGAATCAGCCTCTAGGGAATTTATAATAGCACTCTAGAACAGGTGAGTGGGGCTGACCACAAAGATACAGCATCAGACCAGGCCCTCACCACCTGAGTGCCTCTGGGGCAGGCAGTTCTTTACCTTAGGGGCTGGGGCTGAGGAGGAGGCTGGCAGTGAGGATGGATTTGGGGGCCTAGGGACTGGTCGGAACTTGGAGTCCAGAACTAAGGTGGGAAATTGTGTGTGTGAGTGCATTTTCCTGGGGAAAGGGTCTGGTTTTCACCAAGTTCTCAGAGGTTGAAGCCCTCCAAAATAACAATTAGGTGTGTCCAGCCACTTTGCAGTAGCCTATGTCCATTCTAAAAGTCTGCGCTCTGGAGAGGCCAAGAAAGGATTCTCCAGAGTCTTGGCTGGACAGGTAGCTGCCCAGCAAGAGTTTCTGGGCCTTAAAAACTGTCAAGCTGAATCCGGTTTGGCTCAGTGGATAGAGCCTTGGCCTGCGGACTGAAAGGTCCCGGGTTCGATTCCGGTCAAGGGCATGTACCTTGATTGTGGGCACATCCCCAGTGGGGGGTGTGCAGGAGGCAGCTGGTTGATGTTTTTCTTTCATCAATGTTTCTAACTATCCCTTTCTCTTCCTCTCTGTAAAAAAACAAAAAATATATATATATATTTTTAAAAATATATATATACTTTGATATTGCTTGATTTTGTTATATGTGTTATATTAGAATTTTAAAACAATATCAATTGTTTAAAAAGCAGCAGCGGGGGCTCTGACTAGAAGGCACTCCTGCACCACCTATCCCAGGTGCCTTTGCTCCACTTCGCTGCTGCCCTGGGCTCCTCCATCCACTCTTCATGCATTTCTCCAAGTGGCCAGCAGAGGGCCTTCCATCGACAAATGCACTAAAACCATTGCGTCCAAAAATGAGCGGGTCACAGTGGGCTAGCAGGCTTGGAGCAGAACCCCGGGTGATGGAAGCGGAACTGCATCAGCTCCAAAGTCCAGTTCCCTTTCTGAGGTTATCTTGAGAGAATGAAGAGCCTGTCTACAAAGGGAGGGAAACAGTTGTTTGGGAATAGGATTCTGAGAGACCCCTTAGAAGAATGGGTCAAGCAAGTACTTTAGGGTTCAAGCCCTGCTCTGCTATCAACTAGACATGTCCCCTTGGGTACATTGCTTAACCCAGGATTCAGTTTCTTTTAAATATATTTTTACTGATTTCAGAGAGGAAGGGAGAGGGAGAGAAACATCAATGATGAGAGAGAATCATTGACTGGATGCCTCCTGCACATCCCACTACTGGGGATCAAGCCCTTAACCCAGGCATGTGCCCTGACCAGGAATTCATCTGTGATTTCCTGGTTCATAGGTCAGTGGCTCAACTACCGAGCCATGCCAGCCTGGCACCTATACTTCAGTTTCTTTATCTCTGAATTCCTACCTTATGAGGATTTTGTGAAGATTAAATTAGATAATGTCCATAGTAGTTGCTCAATAAATGCAGCTGTTGGGGTGTCTATAGTGGGCATTGCAGGTGTGAGGGAGGAGAAGCTTTCCTCTACCCTCAAGTTTCTTCTGGCCGGTGCAAAAACCAAGCAGACACGAGACCAATTAGGTGGAGAAAACCACCAATTAATTACTTATATATGTTTGGGAACCCCATATACATGAGCGTCAGAGATTTCCCCCCCCCCCCACACACACACGAGAGGTTTAAAACAGAGTTTTAAACTCTTTTTTTATTTATTATTTTTATTTTATTTTATTTATTAAATTTATTTATTAAATATATTTTATTTATTAAATATATTTTATTGATTTTTTACAGAGAGGAAGGGAGAGAGATAGAAACATCAATGCTCAGGGCGGCCTGCAGGGCAGTCTTGCCGACTCAGACCTAAAGTCACCTCAAGGATGGTGTGAAATGAAACCTTAACTAAAGCAGTGATGGTGCAGTCACCTCCTAGGCCGGGATCTTCCACGGAGCCCGTCAGTCTTTCGGCATCAGTGATAACACACTCTCGAAATGTCTGGTAGTTGTAACTTCCCTTTTCCCGGAGCCCCTGGGGCACAGCCTGATGTGCTGGGCGCCAGGACAGAGACCACAAAGTCCTTCATTACCGTGTTAATTGTCCCTGCACCCACCTAAGGACGTGCCCATCATTTTACTTTTTACCCAACCCAGGGTTTCCCGCTTTGCTTTCTCCCGCCTCTCCAGTCTGTCACCAGTGGATTTCATGTACCCACCGTGCCCCTCCTCTGAGGCAATGTATGGACCCGCCATTCTCCGGAGCGTGACCTCAATCCGCTGTGGTTCTGCTTCCCGGCACATATCCACAATTTGGTTCAAATAAACTCACAAAAATCCTTCCCAGGTCTCAATGGTTTTTATTTTATTTCATGTTAACACCTTTAACTCATAACAACCGCGTATCACAGAGGCCGCCTTAGGGGTGGCTCCTGAACTCCCATGGAGGTTTACCCCGGAGAATCCAGGGTCTGGAGGAATGGAGGCGATGCGGGACGGGGG
>OY882866.1:499460-526960 GCA_963693515.1 Pipistrellus nathusii | reverse complement strand
GGAGGGAGGAGGGAGGAGGAAGGGAAAGTTGAAGAGGAGCGGAAGGGCAGCATGAACAAGAGGCGGAGGGAGCAGAGGAGGGTGCGGCGGAGGCGAGGGGACCTGGCACACCCAGTTCCATGGGGTCATTATCCTGTCCTGTCCCTTCCTGCTGCCTCCCTTTTCGTTACCAAAAACGTCCAGCATACACGAAGTAAGCAAACAGTGTAACTGAGACCCCCAGGCACCGCACCCACTTTGACAGTCCTCGCTGTGCCGTTTTTGTGGCACTGTCTCTCTCCCCACTCTATTTCTGTTATCTTTGACACTGCTGTTTTTAAGGGAATTTTACAGACAATACAATGCACGACCCAGCTGCAGAGTGCCGGGAGATGTTTACACCCAAGAAACTCAACGTACAGGACATGGTATGGTGCTCTCACCAGAACATTCTCGCTCCTCAGTCAGCCCTGCCTCCACCGAGCATCGCGTTCCTCAGGGCAGGCAGGCTCTGCCCAGTGCAGAAGGCCACACACATGGATTGGAGGATACACGCTTGCTCTTTCTCTCATTACATTGTTCGGAGATTTACCTGTCTTGGCGCCTCTACCAGGAGTTCTTTCAAGTCGCTGACACGCATTCCCGTGTGAGAACATATCGGGACGTGTCAGCGGTTCTCGGTTGGGGAGCACGTGGCTCTTCCCAGGTGTGGCTGCTGTGCACGGAGCTCCTGGGAGCACGTGTGTGTGTGGCAGGTCCTCACTTCCCTCCGCTGAGCGCCAGGAGTCAGTGACTGTGCTTAGCCGACATTGTGAGAAGCCTCGGCGCTCCCGTGGCCCCCGCCGCCTGTGCGGGTTGCTCAGTGGATCATTTGCATTAAAGACTAATGATGCCAAGCAATGCTGACATGCTGATGGGCATGCGCACATCTTTTGTGAAGAACCTGTTCAAGTTTTGGCCCGTTTTTCATACAGTCACTTGTCTTTTTATGATTGAGTCATAATTCTTTATATTCTAGTAACAAGCCCTTTGTCAGATACAAGTTTTCTGAATATTTTCTCCAAATTTGAGACCTGCATGCTGATTTCTTAATGGTGTCCTTTTAATCACATTTATGAAGGCGTAATTCATATAGGATTCACCGATTTTAAGTGTGCATTTCCATGAGTTTTGGACACATGTGTAGTGCCATGTACCCACTGTGAGAAGCATGACAGAATATTCCTGTCAGGCCAAGAAGCTCCCATGTGCCCCCCGGCAATCCCACGCCCCATCTTCTGGAATCGAGGAATGCGGGCTGGAATGCGCTGACTACTTTCTGGCTCTCTACACTTGCCTTTTCTAGAATTTCACATAAATAGAATCTTGAAGAATATAATCTTTTTTAAAACTATATTTTATTTATTTTAGAGAGGAAGGAATGGGAGAGAGAATAGAAACATTATCGATCTGCTGCCTCCTGCGTGGAGCCCACAGCCCAGGCCTGTGCCCTGGAGCGGAATCAAACCCGGACCCTTCAGCCCACGGGCAGTGTTCTCTCCGCTGAGCCAGACTGGCCACGGTGAGTATACACTCTTTTAATGTCGGGAGCCGAAAAGGAGTTAGTGACTACATCTTAAAAGACACCTCCATCTTAGACACCGAGTTTCTGACTTACCAGAACTCATGTGACAAGCTGCGGTGTGGCAGTTAACGAGAAACAATCTAAACGCCTAGCAGCATGTCTGGCCACTGAGCAAGGCACACCTTGTGGCACTGTCTCTCTCCCCACTCTAGTTGTGATAACTCGCCCCACCCCGGAGAATCTCTGCTGTATCCCCCCTGCAGACACATCCTGCTGATACACAACCCTCCCCACCCTGGAATGTCTCCGCGGAAACTTCCCCCTACAACCTGTGTACATATATTGCAGCTGCAACAGATAAAACTTGAGGCTTGATCAGAACCCTGTCTTGCCTCCATTTCTCCGTGTCTCCTGTCCTCCCTCATTCCCTTCCAGGTGTCTCCTCGCTCCCACTGGCTGTCCTGCTGGCCGGGGCATTTTAAGCCTGGCTTCCTGCCCTTGGCATAATATTGTCAGCCAGCGGTGCCAGGCGGACACCAGCGGGAGTCCCCAGGGTGAGGTGTGGTGAGGGAAGTATCCAGCACAAGCACCACCTGTGCCACAAGGAGGCCGTGGGAGCAGCGGCTGTGAGGCGGCCCTGCCCCACCCCACCCCCCCCTGCTCAGTGCAGAGGTCTGCTGGCTCGCTGCTGGGGAAATGCAGTCCTCGGTCTTTGGCTGAAAGAGAAAGTGTTTGCTTCCTGAGCCAAAGGGAGAGTCATAATGACACTACAGGCCTGGTGCATGAAACCCCTCAGCCTGGCCTGGTCCCTCTCACAGCCGGGAGCCAGGATGGATCACCACAAAGAGGCAGGCCCTGCCCACCCAGCCGGGGCCCATCATGGATCGCCCTGCAGAGGGAGCCTCCCACCCACTGCAGCCCGCTGGCCGGTGGCCTGGGCCTCCCTCTGAAGGGTGATCATGGGGCGATGGCTGAGCCCCGCACCAATCACATGGCACCGGCCTTGGCTGGCCTGGCACCAGTGGGTGTCATAGCGTGGTCCTCTGGATGGTTGCTCTGCTGTCCAGCTGTTTGGTCGATTTGCATATTATGCTTTATTATTATAGACTAGAGGCCCAGTGCACAAAATTCATGTGGGGGGGGGTGGGGGGTGTCCCTCAGCCCAGCCTGCACCCTCTCCACTCTGGGACTTCCCTCTCACAGTCCAGGACTGCTGGCTCCCAATTGCTTGCCTGCCTGCCTTCCTAATTGCCCCTAACCGCTTCTGCCTGCCAACCTGATCAACCCCTAACCACTTTCCTGCCAGCCTGATTGACACCTAACTGCTCCCCTGCCTGACCAATTGCCCCTAACTGCCCTCTCCTGCTGGCCTGGTCACCCCTAACTGCCCTCCCTTGCTGGCCTGTTTGTCCCCAACTGCTCTCCCCTGCAGGCCTGCGTCCCTCCCAACTTTTCTCCCCTGCTGGCCTGCCAGGTCTCTCCCAACTTCCCTCCAATGCAGGTCTGGTCACCCTTACCTGCCCTCCCTTGCAGGCCTGGTCCCTCACAACTGCCCTCCCCTGCTGGCCAGTACTATCCTGATGGGTTGAAATGGAGCTGCTCTGTGTCCATATCGGGGCAGCTATCTTTGACCACATGGGGGTGGCCATCTTGTTTGTTGGAGTGATGGTCAATTTGCATATTACTCTTTTATTAAATAGGATGAGGCAATGAGTGTTCACTAAACTCATGGTGATCACTTTGCAATAGACACAGTTATCAACTCACTAGAGGCTCAGCACACAAGCACCGGTGGGGTCCCTCACCCTCTTACAATCTGGGACTCCTTGGGGGATGTAGGTTTCAATTTGATTCCCACAGGCCAGGCTGAGGGACCCCACTGGTGCATGAATCCATGCACTGGGCCACTACTATGCATGTAAGATCTTTGGTTAATCTCTTCCTGCCCTTCCCTATCCCCCCTTCCCTCTGAAATTCATCAGTCTGTTCCATGTTCCCATGCCAGTGCATTGAGTGTCTGCCCCCTGGTGGTCAGTGTGCGTCATAGCTACCGGTCGAACTGTCACTTAGGCTTTCATATAGATAGATTATAATGCACCCAAAGAGCTGCTGGCTTGTATAGAGGGAAGTCCCCACCCTTGTGCCTTATTGGTTTATCCTTCCATTGGTCCAAAAAGTACTATCCTGATGGGTTGAAATGGAGCTGCTCTGATTGGACTAGGAGGATGCTAATGAAACATAGTAGCAAAGCTCTGATTGGATGGGGAAATCTTCAGTCCTATTGGATGAAGGAGGATTCCAGGAGCAACTTTATAAGGGGTGCTCAGATGCAGGAACCTAGTGCAGGCAGGCGGTTTCCTGAAGTGCAGTTGATGTGAGAAGCCTCTGTGTACAAATTGCTGCATTTCTGTTTTAAAATCTGATCCCAGAACAATAAATTAATAGCATTTTATTATACAAATAAATCTATACTTTTTTATTATCCATTCACCACTTAATGGAGATTTGGGCATTGCTGTTGCAGCTAATATAGATAAATAATGGAGATATGCCATGTTATGAGCCAAAAGACTTAATATTGTTAAAATGTTAATTCTCCCTAAATTGATCTATAAATTTAATGTACTTCACTCAAAATCCCAGCAGATGGTGCATAAATGTTTTTGTGTGTTTATTTCCCCTGGAAAATATCTAATAGTGGGTTTGTTGGGTTACACAATAGCAATATGTTTAACTTCGTAAGGAACAACAGATTGTTTTTCAAAGTGGCTTTGCCATTTTGCCTTCTCACCAGCTCATACAACTTCCAGTTGCTTCGCAGTCCGTGGTGTGAGCGGTTTCCTCACCTCTGAGCGGTGGAGGATGCAGCCGGGGCCTCAGCGTGATTTAACTTGTGTTTATCTGGTACTAATGATGGTGACCTCTCTTCGTGTGTGTGTTTGCCTGTCTTACACTTATTGGTAAGCTGTCTCTCCAAAGCTTTGCCCAGTTTTTAATCAGGTGTTTGCGCTCTTGCTGAGTGGGAAGAGGGTTTATATAGAGAGATTTTGGATCTGAGACTGTTATTAGATGCTAAAGGCCTGGTGCATGAAATTAGTGCACGGGGGGGGGGGGGCAGGTGTACCTCAGCCCAGCCTGCACCCTCTTGAGGAATGTCTGACTGCAGTAGGACATCTCTCTCACAACCCAGGACTGCTGGTTCCCAACTGCTCTCCTGCCTGCCTTTCTGATTGCCCCTAACCATTTCTGCCTGCCAGCCTGATCACCCCTAACCACTCCCCTGCCAGCCTGATTGATGTCTAACTGCCCCCCTGCCAGCCTGATTGATGTCTAACTGCTCCCCTGCCAGCCTGATTGATGTCTAACTGCCCCCCCTGCCAGCCTGATTGATGTCTAACTGCCCCCCTGCCAGCCTGATTGATGTCTAACTGCTCCCCTGCCAGCCTGATTGATGTCTAACTGCCCCCCTGCCAGCCTGATTGATGTCTAACTGCTCCCCTGCCAGCCTGATTGATGTCTAACTGCCCCCCCTGCCAGCCTGATTGATGTCTAACTGCCCCCCTGCCAGCCTGATTGATGTCTAACTGCTCCCCTGCCAGCCTGATTGATGTCTAACTGCCCCCCTGCCAGCCTGATTGATGTCTAACTGCTCCCCTGCCAGCCTGATTGATATCTAACTGCTCCCCTGCCAGCCTGTTTACCCCCAACTTCCCTCCTCTGCCAGCCTGGTCATTCCTAACTGCCCTCCCCTGAAGGTTTGATTACCCCCAACTGCCCTCCCTTGCAGGCCTGGTCCCTCCCAACTGCCCTCTCCTGCTGGCCATCTTGTGGTGGCCATCTTGCGTCCACATAGGGACAGGATCTTTGACCACATAGGGGCAGCCATATTGTGTGTTGGAGTGATGGTCAATCTGCATATTACTCTTTTTTTAGATAGGATGGAGGCCTGGTGCACAAGTGGGGGCCAGCTGGTTTGCCCTGAAGGGTGTCCTGGGTCAGGGTGGGGGTTCCCTTGGGGTGTGGGGTAGCCTGAGAGAGGGGCCTGTGGTGGTTTGCAGGCCGGCCATGCCCCTTGGTGACCAAGCAGAGGCCCTGGTATCTGGGTTTATTCACCTTCTACAACTGAAACTTTGTAGCCTGGAGTGGAGCCAAGCCCCCTGCTTGTTCTGGCTGCCGCCATTTCTGTTTGGATTTGTTTACCTTCTGCTGGAAACAAATCAGTTTCACTAAAAGAGAGATGTTGAGCTGAAACCGGTTTGGCTCAGTGGATAGAGCGTCAGCCTGCAGACTGAAAGGTCCTGGGTTCGATTCTGGTCAAGGGCATGTACCTTGGTTGCGGGCACATCCCCAGTAGGGGGTGTGCAAGAGGCAGCTGATTGATGATTCTCTCTCATCGATGTTTCTAACTCTCTATCCCTTTCCCTTCCTCTCTGTAAAAAATCAATAAAATATATTAAATAAATAAATAAAAGAGAGATGTTGACAGGAAGCCAGGAAGGCTGGTCAACAACCTTAATTGCTCTAACCACTCACCCTTTCCGTTGAGACATTATCAACTGAAGCAGCCTCCACCTTGTTTGTCCCGTGTAAGTTTCTGTTATTTCCTGCCTGAGGGCTACATGTAAGTTTCTATTTATGTTGCCTAAGATGTTTCCCCAGAGCCTCCATAAACGGGATTAGTTCTCCCACTAGAGTTGGACTACCGCCTGGCCCCCATATCGCCAAGTTGAATTTCTTCAAGTCTTTTCATCTGTGTGCGGCCTTCTCCAGAACCCGAACCCTGAATTGGAACCCTTTCCACGCGGGGCGTGAAAGAGATTCCTATATCTTCTATAACTGCATCTTTGTAGCCTTAAGCAGAGGCCTGGGCCGGCCAGGGTGTGCGGGAAGCTTGGCTTTCTCTACTGAAACCCAAGCCTCTCAGCTGCTCTCTGTGGCTGCAGCCATCTTGGTTGGGTTAATTTGCATGCTCGCTCTGATTGGTTGGTGGGCATGGCTGGTAGGTGTGGCTTGAGAGGAGTGATGGTTAATTTGCATATTACCCTTTTATTAGGTAGGATACGTTTTGCAAATATTTTTACCCAATTGAGTCTTGCCTTTTTATTTTTTTAACTGTCTTTTTAAAAGCAAAGGGTTTCCATTCATTTTAAGTCCAATATATTTAATTTTCCCCTGTAGAAGTTGTGCTTTCTGTGTCCCCTCTAAAGAAATTGTGACTAAACAAACATTTCAAAGATTTTATGAATTTGACCCACTACTGTAAGTTAAATGTTTATAGTATGAGACAAGGGTCATTTTTAAAAGTAACTTAGACATCTAACTGTTTCAGCATTTTTCATGGAAAAGACTGTTATTTTCCTCATTGAAATGCCTAGCGCCATGTGAAAAGTCAGTAGCTGGGGAGGTGCTAGTCTATTTCTGGATCCAGCCCATCCTTCTCCTCTGAAAGGCTATTGGATACCACCGTGCACTGTCTCAATCATTGTGATTTCTTTCTAAGTCTTGGGATCAGGAATTAACTCCTTATTCTCTGTCATAGGTTGTGTGTGTGTGTGTGTGTGTGTGTGTGTTGCTTTTGTTTTGTTTTGCTTTCACACTCCATCCCATTGCCATATGAATTTTAAAATCAGCTTGCCAATTTCTCAAAAAATCTGGGATTTTGACTATGAGTACATTACATCTAGAGATCAACTTGGGGACAATTAACACCTTACTATATTAAGTCTTCTGGCTTGTAACATGGCATATCTCTATTTATTTAGCTCATCTTTAATTGCTCCTGGCAGTATTTTGCAGTGTCAGTGTGCTGCATGAATTTTGATAATTTGTCCCTAAGCAGTTCATGTTTTTATGCTATTATAAATGTTATTATTATTTTTCCAGATAGATAATTATGCTGACTGTAAGTAAAAATATTTTTGAATCTTCCCTTTATAACAACATACCTTTTATGTCTTTTTCTTAAATGACTTCATTGGCTAGGGGAGGGGTCTGCAACCTTTAAGACATAAAGAGCCACTTGGACCCGTTTCCGAAGGAAAAAAAAACCTGGGAGCCGCAAAACCATTGCTACATTTAAAACAAATATAACACTGCATATATTGTTTCTTACCTTAATGCTATCTACCGGATTGTGCAGTTAGCTGTCAATCTGAAGAAAAAAAGGACTTTTTCACTTAACAATGTAAAATATATTTTTGCGAATTAATAGCTAATTAAAATATTTAATTTACCTGGTTAATGGGATTTTTGCACCTGAACCTCAGTGCGCAGAGTCAGCACATCAGGGCTGTAAGACGTTACCTTCATTTTCACACAGGCTTGCAAGTTGTCGGAGCCGCGGGAAAGCTTCAAAAGAGCCGCATGCGGCTCTGGAGCCGTAGGTTGCCCACACCTGGCTAGGGCCTCCAGGACACTGTCTGCTGAATAAAAGTTATATCATGGTGGGTGCGGGAGGCCTTGGCAAAGGTGGTCAAGTGCGAGACGCCCCAGGCCCGGCATTGGCAGCGCTGGCTCTGACGTGCGGCCTGGCTGGCTGGTGAGTAGCACGGTGCTTGTGTAGAAAGCTCAGTCTCCTCACAAGGAAGACACTGTAGCTATGTGAGGCAATGGGTGCCAGCCGAACATGGCAGTCACCTGTGCTCCACACCCCACCCAGCAGTGGTGGCGCCACCGCGACCCACAGCGTCCGGGCCCACCACCCTCCCTACCGGAACGCGGAGTCCTCCTAACCAGCGTCCGGCCTCGCTCCTGATCCGAGCAGGGCCTGGGCCTCCCCCCGGGGTGGGGGCAGGGCCTGGGCCTCCCCGCGGGGTGGGGGGCAGGGCCTGGGCCTCCCCCCCGGGGTGGGGGGCAGGGCCTGGGCCTCCCCCTGGGGTGGGGGGCAGAGGTGGGGGGGCAGGGCCTGGGCCTCCCCCCGGGGTCAGGGTCAGGGTGGCATCGGCCTCCCCCCCGCCCTGGTGTGGGGGGCAGGGCCTGGGCCTCCCCCCGGGGTGGGGGGCAGGGCCTGGGCCTCCCCCTGGGGTGGGGGGCAGAGGTGGGGGGGCAGGGCCTGGGCCTCCCCCCGGGGTCGGGGTCAGGGTGGCATCGGCCTCCCCCCCGCCCTGGTGTGGGGGGAGCAGGAGGGATGGGCCTTCCATCCTGGTGTGAGGGGAGCGGTAGGTTTTTGTAGACAGTCTTGGCAGGTTGTGTAAGTTTTTTTCTATTTCTGGTTGCCAAGATTTTATTAGGAATCTATGTTAAATTTTTTCAAAAATGCCCTCTGCAATAGTTGACATGATGGTGTGTGTTTCCTTTTGAGATGGTTTGAATCATGGTCGGCAACCGGTGGTCCCTGAGGTCTGAAAGGTTGGCGACCACTGGTCTGAATGACGTGCTGATGTCCTACTTAGTTTTCTTTTTCTGTTTTGTTTTTTAGTTCTGTTACTCCTCACCCAAGGATATTTTTTCACTGATTTTTAGAGAAAGTGGAGGAGAGAGGGAAAGACAGAGAGAAAATACCGATGTGAGAGAAACACATCGATTGGTTGCCTCCTGCATAGGCCGGGGAGGAGCCTACAACCGAGGCAGGTGCCCTTGACCAGAATCGAACCCAGGACCTTTTGGTCCACAGGTTTATGCTCTATCCACTGAGCCACACCAGTTAGGGCCCTACTTACTATTATCTTTATTTTTAATCCTACTAATATAAATCTTATATAAATAAGATTTTTCTATTAACAGCATATAGTTGAGTCATACTTTTTATCCAATCCAACAATCACTGCTATTTAATTGGAGTATTTAGACAAGTTATATCTAATATAATTATTACTATTACTTGGTATAAACCTGTCATTTTGCTGTTTGCTTTTTAGAATATTTTTATTAATTTCAGAGAGGAAGGGAGAGGGAAAGAGAGACAAAAACATCAGTGATGAGAGAGAATCAGTAATTGGCTGCCTCCTGCACACCCCACACTGGGCATGTACCCTGACCAGCAATTGAATTATGATCTCTTGGTTCATAACTCGATGCTCAACCACTGAGCATCAGTGGCCTGGCACTATTTGCTTTTTATTAGCCCAATAGTTCTATGTTCATTTCCCCCATTTTTCTACCTTCTTTGGGATTGAGGAGTTTTTAAAAATCCTTTTACAAGTTACACACTAGCTATTCTTCTTTATTTTTAGTGGTTGTCTTAGATTTTAAAATATACATCTTCAAGTAACCTTCAGCCCTTTACATATAGTTTATAACAGGAGTCAGTAAACTTTTAAAAAAATATATTTTTTATTGATTTCAGAGAGGAAGGGAGAGGGAGAAAGAGATAGAAACATCAATGATGAGAATCATGGATTGGCTGCCTCCTGCACGCCCCTCACGGGGACCAAGCCCACACCCGGGCACGTGCCCCCTGACCACTCAAACCCGGGACCCCTCAGTCCCCCAGGCAAACACTGTCCTGAGCAAACCGGCCAGGGCGGAGTCAGTACGCTTTTTAGAAGGGGCCAAAGCGCAGGCATTTTAAGCTTTGTGGGCCGTGCAGTCTGTCACAACCACTCACCTCTCCTGCTGTAGCCGAAGCTGCACCCGCCGCATGTAAATGAATGGCATGGCTGGTGTCAGCAACACTGCATGTATGGATACTAAAATGTGAATTTCGCATGGCACACGATGTTATTCATCTTCAGATTTCCCCTGATCACTTGAAAACTTGAAAACCATCCCCAATGTGTGGAAGGACAGAGTGAGTGGCTGGATTTATCTCATGGCCACAGTTTATCAACTCCCCACGGGAAACCTTCCAACAGGACAGCAAGTCCGTGCTTCCTGCTCCGGAGCCCTGGCCGGGGAGAGGCCGCGGAAGGCAGCCCACCGCGCTGACTGGCAGAAGTGCGCGTGAGGACCCTGCGGCGCCCACCGGCCCGGCAGGACAGCCTGCGGAACAGAACAGAGGTATCCGAGGGCCTGTGTGATCAGTGTCCGGCCTCCCTCCTGATGCTCGTCACTCGGCTCACTGCCACTTGCCGCCCAGAAGCCGTTGTCCCCGAAGACATCGGTATTTTTGTCCAGTGAACTTTTCTGATGATTTTAGATGAGGAGAAACAGCTCTCCTCCACAGCTGTCTCTGCTCCTCCCCCAGCCGATCCCCTCACCGTCCCTGCCGAGAAGGCCCTGCTCTGGTTGGCAGGCCGGGCGGCGGGCGCTCAGCTGGCTGGGGACGGTCACGCCGGTTCCCTCTGAGAGACAGCTACTTCCTGGGGCCCGAGACGCAGGCCTTGCCTTCCCGCAGCACCACTTCCTGTCCCGGCCGCGCTGGATTCTCACCTCTGTTCCCCTTTTCCTCGCCTGCTCTTGAGATGTTCTTAACACAGGTCTCCAGAAATTTGATTATAGGGTTCCTAGATGTCACTGAATTTTTTTTTCTATTTGGGTCCATTGGATTCATGAATCTGTTGGTTTATTTAGCAAAATGGGGAACATTTTAGCCCAAAGCTGTCTTAGCCATTTGCTCTGTGCCCGCTGCTCCTCCTCCTGTGGCCGTTACCTGCGGGCCATGCTGACCGGACCCGGCACTGAGTTCCTTCATTTCCCGTATTTTCTGCCGGTGCCCTATTTTGGGTTTTTTATTGTGATCTTCAGGTTCATTGGCCCTTTTATCGGAAGGGTCTAATGGGCTCCTCATGCCTCCAGCACACAACACAGCAGACATTTCCTGCCCCGAGCCCCGCCCAGATCGCCCGCTCCCTGCCCCCCCCCCGCGAGAGCCCGCCCTCCCCGCTCCGCCAGCCTCCAGCTCCTTTCTCCACCTGCTGTGCTGCCACCCACACCCCTCGACCCACCCCCCATCCCCCCACCCTACCCCACACCCCCCCACACCCCACCTCACCCCTCACCCCACCCGCACTACCCCCACTCCACCCCATCCCACCCCACCCCCCACCCCCCACCCAACTACCCTCCTCTTTCCTCCTGGGTGCTCTCCTCTTTCCTCCTGGGTGCTCCTCCTCTTTCCTCCTGGGTGCTCCTCCTCTTTCCTCCTGGGTGCTCCTCCTCTTCCCTCCTGGGTGCTCCTCCTCTTTCCTCCTGGGTGCTCCTCCTCTTTCTATGTGATTTTTGTCTCTCAATTTATTTATGTGATGTATCACGTTTTTTGATTTGCAGATATTGTCCCATCCTTGCATCCCTGGGATAAATCCTACTTGGTCATGGTGTATGATCTTTCTGACGGACCGATTTGCTAGAATTTTGTTGAGGATTTTGGCATCTATGTTCATGAGGGATATTGGCCTGTAATTCCCTTTCATTGAGTGTCTTTATCTGGTTTTGGTATTAGGGTGATGCTGGCTTCATAGAAGGAGTTTGGAAGTGTTCCTTCCTCTTTAATTTTTATTTAATTTTTTTTATTTAAAAAATATATTTTATTGGTTTTTTACAGAGAGGAAGGGAGAGAGATAGAGAGCTAGAAACATCGATGAGAGAGAAACATCGACCAGCTGCCTCTTGCACACCCCCTACCGGGGATGTGCCCGCAACCAATGTACATGCCCTTGCCTGGAATCGAACCTGGGACCATTCAGTCCGCAGACCGATGCTCTGCCACTGAGCCAAACCGGCTTCGGCCCTCTTTAATTTTTGGAATAGTCTGAGGAGGATAGGTTTTAGCTCTTCCTTGAATGTTTGGTAAAACTCTCCTGTGAAGCCATCTGGCCCTGGGCTTTTGTTTGCTGGAAGCTTTTTGATGACTGCTTCAATTTCTTCCATAGTTACTGGCCTATTGATCTGTATAGATTCTTCCTGATTGAGTTTTGGAAGCTTGTATTTTTTTTAATGAATATGTCCATTTCCTCCAGGTTGTTCAGTTTGTTGGAATAGAGTTGTTCATAGTATTTTTTTTATGTTTAGTAATTTTTTATTTATGCATTCTTAAAACCTAAATATTCAGACTTTTGTAGATACAATGGCCATTGTATTAGTATTTTCAGTGACATATTAATGTATGCTAAGAATGATAGTTTACACCAGTAGTTATTATTATTTTTTTTTAAATTGGCCTTTTGCTCTATTAAAGGAATTGCTTTATTTCCAGGTTTAATTTCACAGGTTAAATTTAAATTTCAAGAATCAGTTCATTCCAATGATATTAAATTTTCCAGCACATAATAGAAAGAAAAACCTTTTATTTTTTTTTATAAAACCAGTAATACTAACTTTGACACACTCAACACAATAAAACCACAAATTTATCTTGTATGTTAATATTTTTTCTTAATAAATCTTTATTGTTCATATTATTACAAATGTTTCTCATTTTTCCCCTTCTTTGCTCCCTTCCACCAGGTTCCCACCCCACCCTCTGCCCTTTCCCCACCCCCCATTGTCCTCATCCATAGGTGCACAGTTTATGTTCAGTCTCTTCCTGCACCCACTCCCCTTTTCCCTGAGACTCATCAGTCCACTCCCCTTCCATACCTCTGATTCTATTATATTCAACAGTTAATATTGCTCATCAGATTTTTTAATTCCCTTGGTTTTTAGATTCACTTGTTGATAGTTACATATTTTTTTGTTTCTAATTTTTATCTTTATTTTCTTCCTCTTCCTAAAGAACCCCCTTCACCAATTCATATAATTCTGGTTTGGTGGTGATGACCTTCTTTAACTTTTTTATTTTATTTGTGAAGCTTTTTATCTGGCCTTCAATTCTGAGTAATAGCTTTGCTGGATAGATTATCTTTGGCTATAGGTTCTTACTATTCATTACCTTGAATATTTCTTGCCATTCCCGTCTGGCCTGCATGGTTTCTGTTGAGAAATCAGCTAACAATCGTATAGGTGCTCCTTTATAGGTAACTACCTTCTTTGCTCTTGCTGCTTTTAATATTCTCTCTTTGTCTTTTGCTCTTGGAATTTTAATTATGATGTGTCTTGGTGTGGTTTTCTTGGGATTCCTTTTGTTTGGGGTTCTGTGCATTTCCTGGACTTGTAAGTCTAATTCTTTCACCAGGTGGGGGAAGTTTTCTGTCACTATTTCTTTCAGTATGTTTTCGATATCTTGCTCTCCCTCATCTTCTGAGACCCCCATAATTCTGATGTTGGTTCGCTTGAAGTTGTCCCAGAGGTTTCTTATATAATCTTCAACTTTCTGGATTCTCTTGTCTTCTTGCTTCTGCAGAGGAGTGTACTCTGGCTCTTTGTGTTCCAAATCTTTGACTTGATTCTTGCGATCTTCCATTCTGTTTTTAGGACTCTGTATAATATTTTTTATTTCAGAGTATGCATTCTTTATTTCTAGTTGATCCCTTTTTATTTCTAGTTGATCACTTATCATATCCTCATAGGTCTCATTTATTTTATCAGCCTTTTCTAGGAAATTCTTGAAAAACCTTATAAGCATGGATTTGAACTCTATATCCAGTGGCTTTTTGTCCTCCATTTCTTTCATTTGTGATCTGTTTCCTTGTCTTGGCATTTTCACAGCTTCCCTGAGTTGGTAGGGTGGCTTTGTGTGCTAAGGTGTCCTATATCGTTCAGTGGGTCAGCCTCCCAGTTACCTGAGGTGGACACTCTTGGTGCATCTCTTTGTGGACTGTGTGTATAGCCTTTTGTAGTTAAGTCTTGATTGTTGTTGATATCACTGGGAGGAACTGACCTCCAGGCCAATTGGCTGTGAGGATCAGCTGTATCTATGCTGGGAGACAGCCTTATTTGACTAGACTTGGAAAATTGCAAAAGCCTCTGTGCTCAGCTTGGATGGGGGAGTTTCAGGGTGGAGCCTACAGCTTTGGCTTCTGTCAGCCCTGCCCTAAGAGGTTCCTCAGTGTCCTTCGGTACTCGCTGCAAGCACCACTGAGAGAAAGATGCCCTTGAGTTTCACTCGCTAGCAGACCGTCTAGTCTCTCCCCCAATGAGCCCAGAACTGGGGTTCAGTGCAGTTGGAAGTGGGGTTGGAAGTGGGGTTCAGCTCAGTCTGGAGCTTTTGTCTCCTTCCCACTAGGGCAATCCCGTGGCACAGTCAATAGTCCATTCTCTGCACGCAACGTGTGCACCTCCAGGACTCTGCCTTTTGCTACTCCCCTGAGTTTCTGCCTTACAGCCTAGATTTCCTCTGTGTGAGCCTGGATCCCCAGGGTCTTGCCCAGAACTGGGGTTCAGTGCAGTCGGAACTGGGGTTCAGCACAGTTTGGAGTTTTTATCTCCTTCCCACTGAGGAACGCCAGCCAGGCACTCAGCCACCCCTTCTCTCTGGCTCAGTCCTCTCCCCACGCATGCACTGTGTCTCTGTACCTGAGGCTTTTACAGCTCCTCTGATTTTCCTTCTGGTTTTCTCTTTCCTTCTAGTTGTAGAATTTCCAGTCAGTCAACTTTCCTGTAGTTCTCGATAATGTCCATTTTGCATTTTGGTTGTATTTTTTTGAAATTGTTGTGTGAGGCTGCAGTTAGGTGTTTACCTATGCCACCATCTTGGTTTCTCTCCTGTTCATAGTATTTTTTTTTTTTTAACAATACTTTGTGTTTATGTGGGGTCTGTTGTTATTTCACCTCTTTCATTTCTGATTTTGTTTATTTAGGTTCTCTCTCTGCTTCTTGGTGAGCCTGGCTAGAGGTTCATCAATCTTGTTTATCCTTTCAAAGAACCAGCTCTTGTTTTTTATCTTTTTTATTGTTTTTTTTTTTTGTGTGTGTGTGTGTGTTTTGTTTTTCTCTCTTTGTCATTTATCTCCACTCTGGTCTTTATTATTTCTTTCCTTCTGCCTACACTGGGCTTTTCTTGTTGCTCTCCTTCTAACTCTTTGAGTTGTAGAGTTAGGTAATTTATTATCATTGTTTCTTGTTTTGTGCAGTAGGCATATAGAGCTATGAACTTCCCTCTCAAGAGTGCTTTTGCTGTGACCCATAGATTTTGGGTTGTTTTGTTTTCATTGTCGTTTGTTGCTTTTTTATTTCTTCTTTGATCTCTATGGTAATCCAGTCGTTGTTTAAATAGCATGCTGTTTAGTCTCCACGTATTTGATTTCTTTGGGTTGTTTTTACTGTAGTTGATTTTTTAATTTCTTCTTTGACCTCTGTAGTAATTCAGTCATTGTTTAATAGCATGATGTATAGTCTCCATGTGTTTTATTTCTTTGGATTGTTTTTATTATAGTTGATTTTCAGTTTTATGCCATTATGATCCGAGAAGATGCTGGATATGATTTTTATCTTCTTGAATTTGAAGAGACTTTGCCTGTGACCCAATATGTGGTGTATATTTGAAAATTACCCATGTACACTTGAGAAGAATGTATATTCTGTGGCTTTGGGGTGAAATATTCTGAAGATCAATTAATTCCACCTAATCTAGTGAGTCATTTAGGATTGATGTTTCTTTGCTGATTTTTTGTTTAGAGGATTTGTCCAATGGTGACAGTGGAGTATTAAAGTCCCCTACTATGATTTTATTGCGTCAATCTCTCCCTTGATAAGTTCCAGAAGTTTTTTTGTTTTGTTTTTTAATGTATTTGGGTGCTCCTGTATTGGGTGCATATAATTTTACCAGAGTTATTTATTCTTGTTGGATTGTTCCCTTTAGTATTATGAAGTGGCTTTCCTTATCTCTTTTTATTCCTTCACTTTGAGATCTAATTTGTTAGATATAATTATTGCTACCCCAGCTTTTTTTCATTTCCCTTTTCCTAAAAAACCTTTTTCCATCCCTTTACCATCAGTCTATGTGTGTCTTTTTTTTTTTTTTTTTTGAAGGGGGGGAGTTTCTTGTAGACAGAAGATCTATGGGTCATGTTTTCTTCTTTAAAATATGTTTTATTGATTTTTTACAGAGAGAAAGGGAGAGGGATAAAGAGTGAGAAACACTGATCAGCTGCCTCCTGCACACCTCCTACTGTGGATGTTCCCACAACCAAGGTACATGCCCTTGACCTGAATTGAGCCTGGGACCTTTCAGTCTGCAGGCAGATGCTCTATCCATTGAGCCGAACTGGTTTCAGCTGGGTCATGTTTTCTTATCTACTCAGCTACCCTATGTCTTTTGATTGGGGCTTTTAATCCATTTACATTTAAAGTTATTACTGATAGGTACTTGTTTGTCACCATTTTAATTTTTTGTCCCAGTGTTCTTTCTTTGCTTCCTATTTCTTTTCTTTCTTTCTTTTATCGTTTTTTCTTTTTTTACAGCAGACCCTTTAGCATTTCTTGCATTGCTGGTTTGGTGGTAATAAACTCCCTTAGTCTTTTTTCTGTGAAGCTCCAGATTTCACCTTCAATTCTGATTGATAGCCTTGCTGGGTATGGAATTCTTGGATTCAGGCCCTTCCTTTGCATGACTTTGTATATTTCATTCCATTCCCTTCTGGCCTGATGAGTTTCTGTTGAGAAATCAGTTGCTAGCTGATGGGAGTTCCTTTGTAGGTAACTTTCTGTCTCTCTCTGGCCACTTTAAGATTCTTACTTTGTCATTGGTGTTTGCCAATTTAATTACAATGTGCCTTGGTGTCGATCTTTTGGGCTTCATTTTGTTTGGGACTCTGTGAGCTTCTTGGATTTGTGTTTTTTGACATTATTTCTTCAAACAGGTTTTCTATTCCTTGCTCAGTTTCCTCTCTTTCTGGCACCCCTATTATGTAGATGTCATTTCGTTTTGTGTTGTCCCAAAGTTCCCTTAGGCTCTCCTCCTGTTTTTTAATTTTTTTTTCTATATGCTGCTCTGCTTGGGTATTTTTTTCTACTTTTCTTCTAGCTCTCTGACATAGTTCTCTGCTTCTTATAGTCTACTGTTGATGCTTTATATTGAGTTCTTTATATCAGCAATGTCTTTTTCATTTCTTCTTGGTTCTTCATTTCCTCTTGGTTCTTATACATATTGTTGAATTTGACTTCCATTTTTTTTTTCAGCCCCCTTATGGCCATTTCTCTGACAGGTTGTTTTCCTCCATTTCATTTACTGCCTTTTCTGGTGATGCCTTTTCTTTCATATGAGGGCTGTTTCTTTGTCTCCCCATGTTCTCTCTTCTCTGGATGTTTGGTTATGTAGTTCTCTCTCTCTCCTGCATTGGCTTAAAGGCACAAAATAAAACACAAGGCACAATACACAAAGGACTGAACACAAATGTATTCACTATACTAATAACCCCAAATAAAGGTGACCACCAGAGAAAAGAGAATTAGGGGATAAGGAAGGAAGGAAGGAAGGAAGGAAGGAAGGAAGGAAGGAAGGAAGGAAGGAAGAAAGAAAGAAAGAAAGAAAGAAAGAAAGAAAGAAAGAAAGAAAGAAAGAAAGAAAGAAAAGGAGAAGGAGGAGGAGGAGAAATGGTGTGAAAATGAAATTGAGAAAATGAACAAAAAATCAGAGAGAAAAGAAAGAGAGTAAAAAAAGAAGAGGAGAAAAATATTTATATGAGGAGAAAACTCCAATAGAACAGCCACTAATCACAACAAATGCAAGCAACAAATTCCTAGAGATGAATGCAAACTACAAACAACAACTAATATCAAGTGAGGTGAGGAAAAACAGAACAAAAAACAAACAAACAAAAAATAAAACAAAAAAGGAAAAGTGAAACAATCTCACAAACAAGCATAAAAAATATAATCAATAATCAAGCAAACAGCAACAAAAGGACAGAGAGAAAAATTCTGGATAGTAAAGAAAGAGAAGAGAGAGGTATGTATAGACTAATTTCCAATCCTACCATGTTTCCCCGAAAATAAGACCTACTTACTGGTTTCCTTCTGAGTGAAATATAAGGCACCCCCACCCCTAAAATAAGGCCCCCGTAGGCTAAACATGAGAGATTTGTTCCAGTGATTCTGAAAGAAATGGAGTCACAAGAAATTCAGGAATTGGATTGTTATGATGATGTTCCAGAAGATGATGACATGATTGTCATTGAATAAATGAGTAAATTCTTGATAGTGTAGAATTCACAGTTTGTCTGATTTGTGTTGACAACTACAGTACTACCGTACCATATACAGGTAATAAATTTCCTTTATTTTCATTTAACAATAAATATGTACCGTATTCTTCTTCATGGAAAAATAAGGCATTCCCTGAAAATAAGACCTAGCACATCTTTGGGAGCAAAAATTAATATGTTACTGTCTTATTTTTGGGGAAACAGGGTATGTATGTAGGGGATTGGAAATTAGATACCGTATATAAATAAGGTGAAATTTTAACAGGGGGTAAAAAGAAGGAATAGGGAAAATCTAAAGCAGGAATAGGGTAAGAGAGACAGGACAACAAAAGGGGGAAAGTGAGAAAGAAAGTGTTGGCATAAAGGTAAAGTTGAGGTAGAGTAAAATGATACTAAAGGAAAGATGAAAGTAGAATGTAGAACTCTAATCCCAAAATAAAATAAAGAGAAAATGAAATGACACTTTAAAAAAGGTAAAATAGTAGTAGTAATAATACTGATTTTTAAAAACGTAATAATTAAAAAGGTAAAATCAAGTGAGGAAAAAAGAAAAAAAAATAGTTTCTTAAGTAAAAGATTTTAAAAAGTGCAGCAGTGAAGGTCATTCACTTCCTCTACTGTTCCGTTCAGCACGCCTGTTTGCTAGTCAGGGCAGTATTGCAGTTCCCTGCTTTCCACTGGTCCTCACTGTGGTAAGCCAGTCCTGATTTTTAAGCAGGCAGTGTTTCTCAATTTCTTGTATTCCTTTGTGTTTATACAAGAGTCAATTTGTGATTCAACCCCTGGGTGGCAGTGTTTCTGGATTGAACTCAGGGTCTATAGGTCCTCTCTAGCCAATGCTTAGATTTTGTTTTTTCTGTCACACTTAATACCGGTTTGGAGGAATGGGCTGCCCTAGAGCTGGTTCTCTGATGGTTATTCCTGCTCTGATCCCCAGGTTCCAGAAAACATCTCCCCCCTGCAGTCTCTTAGGGTGTCCCCAATTGGGTGATCTTATGTTCTGGGCTTAGTAATCAGAAGCAAGGGTTTAAAGAGAAAAAGAAAAAAGAGCCAGAGTAAGTGCCCAACTTTTACTCTCTGATGCTGAGTGCAAGTCTGTGCAATCTTTTGTCCCCCTTGGGTCTAAGCTGTTAAAATGTTTAGGCTGCCCTTTTGCGCCCCGTCCGGCTATTCAGGATTGCTTTTTAGAGTTCCCTTCTGTTAGCAGCCCTCGGACTCTCACATTCGCCGAGCACGCTAGCCCCAACGGCCATGGATTTTGGGGCGCAGACTTCCCCGGATCCTCTAGCTCCCCTTGTGCGTGCTTCTCTCTCCTGCCTGGGTCCCAGACCTCACCTTATCCCAGGCAGAATCTGAGCTTTCTGTGAGGAGTGCAGAGCTCCTCTGAGCCCGTGTACTCACGTTGCTTGGGGTCTAGTGTTCCTGGGTTCCCTGTTGTTCCCTGGGGGGGGGGGTGTAGATTCCTGGGATTTTTAGACTTTGATAACACCCACTCTCCCTTCCAAGATGGCGCGGGCTCTGTGTCAGAGCCTGTTGCTCCAGGAGAGATTTCAGCAGCAGTGAGGCTGCCCGGTCACGGGACTCTGACTGGCAGTCCCCAATAGTTCCTTGGAGGATAGCTGCCCCTCGACTCACAAATAAACACTCCCTGTTGACCACACACCCTCCTTTCGTTCTCACACACTATCTTCAGTCTGTCTGCCCTCCCGTCGGCAGCCATCTTCCCAATCCTCAGCACCATTTGTTAAAGGATGTTCTCTCCATACAATCACTTTGACCTCTCTATTAAAAACCAACTCACTATGCGAGTGCAAGTTCACTTCTAGAACCCTGTTGTGTCCTATTGGCCAGTTGGTCTATCCTCACGTCCTTGGAGCACTGTCTCGATTGCTACAGCTCTGTAGTAAGTCTTACAGTAATCTGGTATAAATTCTTCAGCTTTGATTGGCTTTTGCAGGGTTATCTTGGTCTTTTAAACATCCATATACATTTCAGAGCGAGCCTATAAAATTCTATCAGTGAGGCCTCCTAGGATTATAACTGGGATACATTAAACCTACGGCTTACTGTGGCAAAAATGACCTTTTCAAGGTTGAGTCTTTCCAGTTCATAAGTGTTGTATATCTCTCCATTTTTTAGGTCTTTCTAAATTTCACTTAGCAATCTTTTTATAATTTTCAGTGCACAATATTTTATAATTTTGGGTGCTATTAACTTTAGTGCACATTTTCTTATATTTTATTGATTTTTTACAGAGAAGAAGGGAGAGAGATAGAGAGTTAGAAACAATGATGAGAGAGAAACATCAATCAGCTGCCTCCTGCACACCCTCTACTGGGTCTGTTCCCTCAATCAGGGTACATGCCCTTGATCGGAATCAAACCTGGGACTTTTCAGACCACAGGCTGATGCTCTATCCACTGAGCCAAACCAGTTTTGGCTAGTGCACCTTTTTAAAAAGACTTTGCTAAGTATTTTATTATTTATAACTAGAGGCCCCATGCATGAAATTCGTGCAAGAGTAGACCTTCCTTCTTCTGCTGCTGGCACTGGCTTCCCTCCAGCTGCTGGCAAGAAGCTGGGACCCGGGCTTCCCTCTCAGCCCCAGCTTTGTCTGGAAGATCATCCGGAAGGACATCTGGTCTAATTTTCAGATTAGACTTTATTATTATAGATACTGCTGTCAATGGAATTTTTCATTTTCCAATTATTTTCTGCTTGTATGTAGAACTACAGTTTATGGGTATATATTGTCCTTGGAATTTTTCATTTTCCAATTATTTTCTGCTTGTATGTAGAACTACAGTTTATGGGTATATATTGTCCTTGTATTCAGCAACCCTGCTAAATTCACTTATTAGCTCTAGCAAGGTTTTTATTCACAAAGCTATCATGTCATCTGTGATGACACATTGTTTTACTTCTTCCTTCCCAATATTCGTGTCTTCATCTCTATTTCCTGCCTTGCTGCAATGACGATGCTCTCTCTGCAGTGTGGACTGGAAGTATTTAGAAGTTAGCCACTATTTCATCATGGTTCCTCCCTAGAAGCTTCCAGTACATCGTCCTTACCTCTGGATTCAGACTTTGATCATAATGTGCCTAGGAGCGTTTTATGTTTACTTTGTCAGGGGCTCACTGAGCTTTCTGGATTTCTAAATTAAGGTCTTTCACTACATGTGCTGTGTGGAGCCGTTGTTTCCTTAGAGGTTTTTTTCTGACCCTCTCTCTCTCTCTCCCTTCACGGGCTCAGTGCATGTATGGTAGACGGCGCTGCTGGCGTCAGAGTGGGGTGGAAGTTTACCCTCCGGCGCTGCCCAAATAGGGCTGACCAATCCTCCTGGATATCCAAGCCTCACCCAGCTGCCGCGAGGCCTCCTCGGACTTTTCTGTTTGAAAGTCTCTCATCTCCCGGCCTCCGCTCCCTGCGGACGGCTGTCTGCTCCTGTGGAGTGCAGCACTGTGTTGACTGTCGGCTCCCTGTCAGCTGTTAGGACGGCCTGGGCTCGGTGGTGGCTGCTGGTCAGATGGAGCCCGCTGGGCCATGGCAGTGAGGAGGCTGAGGGCAGAGGGGTGGCGGCCACGGCCCGGGGTGCTGGGGTCCAGCCTCTCTGCACTTCATTCCTCCTGGAACCCCAACAGCCTCGTGCCGGGGCGTCCGCTGAAGACAGTGCAGAGACAGGAACCGAGGGTCACCAAGAGGGTCCTCGTTGCCACCCTGCCTTGCATGTGGCTGCCGGGAGCATTGGGGGAGGGGGTGCTGGCTCCTGGGGCGGCAGGAAGCCTCCGGGAGCTGCCCTGCGAGGGTTAAGCAGGCAGGACAGGCACCATCTGACCCAGGAGACCATCGGCAATGAGCCCAGAGGACGCGGGACGCCGCAGCAGAGCTGGGCTGAGTGCTGGCGGCCTAGAACGCCGGGAGAGGAGAGCAGTGCCCGGGCACTTTGGGGACAAACCGGCCGCGCGGCTCAGGGCAGAGTGAACCTGTGAACCAGGAGGTCAGGGTTCCATTCCCTGTCGGGGCACACGCCCGGGCTGTGACTCCATCCCTAGCGTGGGGCATTCGGGAGGCGGCTGCTCAATGACTCTCTCATCACTGATGTTTCTCCCTCTCCCGTCCTCTCTGACATCAATAAACACATGGAAGAACAAACCGGCCCTTCAGACGTGACTGGCGGGCCCCGCAGCGGGGAGCCGGGAGGCGGGAGGCCCGCCGACAGGAGCTGACCGCGTTCTGAGTCACACAGGAGCGGGAGCGGAGCCCCTGGCGGCCCGCTGTCCTCTCAGGGCAGAGCGGCTCCCGTGCTCAGGCCGCAGGGCCCTCCCGGGAGAAGCGGGGGAGTGAACAGGGTGAGCAGCCGCCCCAGCAGCCCTCCGCAGCCTAGTCCGGCGGGCAGGGCTACGTGGAGGAGTGAGCACGCCACACGCCCAAATCCCGGCCTGAGGTGCTGTGGTCCCAGCAGCGCCTGAGCTCAGGCGCAGAAATGAGCCCACAGCCCAACCTCAGTTCTGTGCTTTGCCAGTTCAGTCCCGCCCTGGCCCCTGGGTTAGGCAAACCTGCAATCTCCTCTTTATTTTTTAAAAACAGATTTTTATTGCCCTGACCGGTTTGGCTCAGGGGATGGAGCGTCGGCCGGTGGACTGAAGGGTCCAGGTTCGATTCCGGTCAATGGCATGTACCTTGGTTGGGGGCACATCCCCAGTAGGGGGTATGCAAGAGGCAGCTGACCGATGTTTCTAACTCTCTATCCCTCCCCCTTCCTCTCTGCAAAAATCAATAAAATACATATTTTAAAAATAAAAAATATTTTTATTGATTTCAGAGAGAAATGGAGAGAGAAAGAGAGAGTGAAATCATGGATTGGCTGCCCCGCCTCACTGGGGACCAAGCCCTCACAGGGCGTGTGCCTGACCCGGAATCGCACTGTGACCTCCTGGCTCCTAGGTCGATGCTCAGCCTGAGCCGCCGGCCGGCCGGCTGCACTCTCCTCTCTAAAACGGAAGGGAGACACCTACATCGATTCCGGTGCCTGGTCACGGGGTGCCTGGGGGAGAGGGGAGGGACATGGGAGCACTGGGCCTCCCGAGAGCCAGGTGTGGCCGGCCAGCCTCCCCTGCCCCACCATCCATCTGGGGAACAGACATCACCTGGGGGACACTCGGCAGTCCCAATGCGCTCCTTTTTTGAGGGGGCACTTGCAGAACCCTGGCTAAGCCTCTGCTGTCAGATCCTCACCAGCTGTGTGACGGGCCTCTAAGAGCGGCAGCCTTTACTGGCTCTGACTCAGTGCCGGCCTCTAGGTGAGCACTCTGCCCGCAGTACTCCCATGAAGCCGCATTTCACAGGTGAGAAAACTGAGGTTCCAAGAGGCAAATGTCCCAGGTCGCACAGCGGCAGGTGGTGGGGCTGCAAGGTGGGGAAGCAGAGGAAGGAGAGGAAGCAGAGGAAGCCTCTATCCCCCGCCACAGAGGCCTGGCACAGCTGACCCAGACCTCCCAGGCAGGTCCTCCCCAGCCCCAACGCCGCCGCTCAGAGAAGGCTGCACCTTCCCCATCGCCTCCCAGGGAACCAGGATGTGGTTCCTGCTTCCCGCCACAGGGTGTCTCCACGCTCCCGCTCCACCCGCCACCTGGAAACAGCCCTGCCCCAGGCCTGCCTCCCCACCAGCCTCTTTCTTCTGCTTCCTCTTCCTTCTCTTCTTCCTCTGCTTCCTCTTCCTCTGTTTCCTCTCCTTCCTCTCCCTCCTCTCCTTTCTCTCCTTCCTCTCCCTCCTCTCCTTCCTCTTCCTCCTCTCCCTCCTCTTCTTCCTCTCCCTCCTCTCCCTCCTCTCCCTCCTCTTCTTCCTCTCCCTCCTCTCCCTCCTCTTCTTTCTCTCCCTCCTCTCCCTCCTCTCCCTCCTCTTCTTCCTCTCCCTCCTCTCCCTCCTCTCCCTCCTCTTCCTCCTCTCCCTCCTCTCCCTCCTCTTCTTCCTCTCCCTCCTCTCCCTCCTCTCCCTCCTCTTCCTCCTCTCCCTCCTCTCCCTCCTCTTCTTCCTCTCCCTCCTCTCCCTCCTCTCCCTCCTCTTCTTCCTCTCCCTCCTCTCCCTCCTCTCCCTCCTCTTCTTCCTCTCCCTCCTCTCCCTCCTCTCCCTCCTCTTCTTCCTCTCCCTCCTCTCCCTCCTCTCCCTCCTCTTCTTTCTCTCCCTCCTCTCCCTCCTCTCCCTCCTCTTCTTCCTCTCCCTCCTCTCCCTCCTCTCCCTCCTCTTCTTCCTCTCCCTCCTCTCCCTCCTCTTCTTTCTCTCCCTCCTCTCCCTCCTCTCCCTCCTCTTCTTCCTCTCCCTCCTCTCCTTCCTCTTCCTCCTCTCCCTCCTCTTCTTCCTCTCCCTCCTCTCCCTCCTCTCCCTCCTCTTCTTCCTCTCCCTCCTCTCCCTCCTCTTCTTTCTCTCCCTCCTCTCCCTCCTCTCCCTCCTCTTCTTCCTCTCCCTCCTCTCCCTCCTCTCCCTCCTCTTCCTCCTCTCCCTCCTCTCCCTCCTCTTCTTCCTCTCCCTCCTCTCCCTCCTCTCCCTCCTCTTCTTCCTCTCCCTCCTCTCCCTCCTCTCCCTCCTCTTCTTCCTCTCCCTCCTCTCCCTCCTCTCCCTCCTCTTCTTCCTCTCCCTCCTCTCCCTCCTCTTCTTCCTCTCCCTCCTCTCCCTCCTCTCCCTCCTCTCCCTCCTCTCCCTCCTCTTCTTCCTCTCCCTCCTCTCCCTCCTCTTCTTCCTCTCCCTCCTCTCCCTCCTCTCCCTCCTCTTCTTCCTCTCCCTCCTCTCCCTTCTCTTCTTCCTCTCCCTCCTCTTCTTCCTCTCCCTCCTCTCCCTTCTCTTCTTCCTCTCCCTCCTCTCCCTCCTCTCCCTCGTCTCCCTCCTCTCCCTCCTCTTCTTCCTCTCCCTCCTCTCCCTCCTCTTCTTCCTCTCCCTCCTCTCCCTCCTCTTCTTTCTCTCCCTCCTCTCCCTCCTCTCCCTCCTCTTCTTCCTCTCCCTCCTCTCCCTCCTCTCCCTCCTCTTCCTCCTCTCCCTCCTCTCCCTCCTCTTCTTCCTCTCCCTCCTCTCCCTCCTCTCCCTCCTCTTCTTCCTCTCCCTCCTCTCCCTCCTCTCCCTCCTCTTCTTCCTCTCCCTCCTCTCCCTCCTCTCCCTCCTCTTCTTCCTCTCCCTCCTCTCCCTCCTCTTCTTCCTCTCCCTCCTCTCCCTCCTCTCCCTCCTCTCCCTCCTCTCCCTCCTCTTCTTCCTCTCCCTCCTCTCCCTCCTCTTCTTCCTCTCCCTCCTCTCCCTCCTCTCCCTCCTCTTCTTCCTCTCCCTCCTCTCCCTTCTCTTCTTCCTCTCCCTCCTCTCCCTCCTCTTCCTCGTCTCCCTCCTCTCCCTCCTCTTCTTCCTCTCCCTCCTCTCCCTCCTCTCCCTCCTCTCCTTCCTCTCCCTCCTCTCCTTCCTCTCCCTCCTCTCCCTCCTCTTCTTTCTCTCCCTCCTCTCCCTCCTCTCCCTCCTCTTCTTCCTCTCCCTCCTCTCCCTCCTCTTCTTCCTCTCCCTCCTCTCCCTCCTCTTCTTCCTCTCCCTCCACTCCCTCCTCTTCTTCCTCTCCCTCCTCTCCCTCCTCTTCTTCCTCTCCCTCCTCTCCCTCCTCTCCCTCCTCTTCTTCCTCTCCCTCCTCTCCCTCCTCTCCCTCCTCTTCTTCCTCTCCCTCCTCTCCCTCCTCTCCCTCCTCTCCCTCCTCTCCCTCCTCTCCCTCCTCTTCCTCCTCTCCCTCCTCTCCCTCCTCCCCTTTCTTTCCTTCCTCTGCTTCCTCTTCCTCTGCTTCCTCTGCTTCCTCTTGCTTTGCAACGGCAGGGGAGGGCCTGGCTGCTGGCAAGTGTGAGGCCTGTCACTACCGGCCCGCCTCACTGGTTGAGCTGAGCTGAGGGGCCATAGAGGAATCCCTTTCCCGTGGCCCAGCCCCCTGTGGCCCCAGGAACAGCACAACCACCTCAGGGTCTTCTCGTCCTATCAGGAGGCTCGGCAGCAGGCAGCCCCGAGAGCCAGCGTGCGAGGAGCTTCAGACCCACGCCAGGCCCTGACGGCGGGAGGCGGGCTGCCCTGCTCCCGGGCTCTCCCTCTCCAGAGTAGCTGGCGGCTCCTATTTCTTCCCAGTCTCTCCCCGTCCCAGCCGCCCCGGGCTCATCCAAGGAGGCATGAGTGCCCTGTTAGAAAGTTAAATGAGGCCCCACAGAGAGCTCCTGTGGGGAGCGCGTCAGGACCGTGAATGTCAGGGCACAGACATTGGGAACAGGCCTCACAGGGAGGGTTTTCCAGAGCCACAGCTGTGACTCCCGGGAATCTCCCTTGGCTCCAGAATGGCCACTCTGTGACCCACTCCAGGGCTTGAAAGGACATCAGAACAGCCCAGCCTGTGTGGCTCAGGGGCTGAACATCAACCTAAGAACCAACCAGGAGGTCATGGTTCGATTCCCGGTCAGGGCACAGGCGGGGTTGTGGGCTCGATACCCGTGTGGGCAGGCAGGAGGCAGCCTATCATCGATTCTCTCTCATCCCCGATGTTTCTATCTCTCTCTCCCTCTCCCTTCCTCTCTGAAATCAATAAAAATATATTTTCAAAAGGAAATGAGAAGGGAGAGGGTGGGCAACAGGGAGCCAGGGATGGAGGAGAAGAGCCGTCGAGGCCGGAGGTGTGTGCAGACCTCAGGAGAGGGGAGTCAGGAAGACGTGGGCTGTGATTCGGGCGAGCCGCCTGCAGAACCACACTCCGGGCGGCCGCGCACAGCAGGCGGCCTGGTTCCCCACAGGAGGAGCCACGCCTCTCTGCCCTGGGGGTCGAGCTGCACCAGCTGCACCTGAGGGACACACTGCCCCGGCCATGCATGAATTTCGTGCACTGGGCCTCTAGGGAAAGCACAACATGCTAATTAGACCATTTGGGCCACACTGTGACACCCCTGGCGCCAGGCCAGCCAAGGCAGGTGTGATGTGATTGGTTGGGGGCCTGGCCATCGCCCCATGATCGCCCCCCCGAGGGATGCCCAGGCCACTGACCAGCGGGCTACGGCGGGTGGGCGGGGC
>OY882866.1:427500-499260 GCA_963693515.1 Pipistrellus nathusii | reverse complement strand
CTTCCTCTCTGGAATCAATAATTACATCAGGAGTGAGTATGCAAATTAACCCCACAAAAATGGGGGCAGGGTGGGACAGGGGTTTCTGGGCAGCATGTGATGGTGGGGCAGAAAGGTAATGCTGCAGCCAGGGAAAGGAAGGCCCAATCTTTCACGAGTCTTCGTGCCTTGGGCTTCTAGTGATAACAATAATAATGACGCATTAAAACAGGTGGCTGGAACAGGAGGAGGCTGCCAGGTGAGCCAGGGTTAACCTGGAGGCTGACTGGGACTCAGGGGGAGACCGGGCTGGGTCCTGGGTGCCCTCTGTTCTGACCTGCCTCTTCCATTCCAGAGCCACCCTCTCTGGGCTCGGGAGCCCTCCCCTGCCTGCCCCATTGCTGCCCTCCCTGCCTCCTGCTCCTCTTCTCCATCTGCAGGGCTGCCTTCTCTTTGTGCAAAACCAGGCCCCCCAGGTCCCAACCTGCTTCTTAGGCCCACGGGGTGGGGAGGGGGAGGGGAGCAGGCAAAGGAGGGGGAGAGGTAGATGGGCAACAGAAACGGAGGGCAGTAAGAACTGGCACCTACTCGGGTGTGGGAGGGAGGAGGGAGCCCTTAGGGTGCTGCAGACCCTCGACCGAGGCTGGTGTGTGGGAGGGAGGCAGGGACAGAGGTGTGGAGGGAGCCGGGCAGAGCTGTGCTCCCCAAGTTGCCTTGCTTAGCTGCATAGCCATTTTAAGGCTCTGCTAGCCCCTCTGGAGACCAGACCTAGGCCCTTGGCCTCTCCAGCAAGGTACCCCAAGGTTCTGATCTCAGGGCCTGAGAATCCTGGTCTGGCCCTTGGAGGGGTGCCCTGGCCTCAGGGCCAACCCTCTCCATCTGCACCCGGGGCTCTCATGGTCCTAAGGACTACCCAGCCTCCTGGGTCTCCCAGCTCCCTGGGGCCCCAGTCTGTAGCCCAGGCTGCTAGCGCGTGCTCTCTCTCTCTCTCTCTCTCTCTCTCTCTCTCTCTCTCTCCTTTCTCTCTCCCTTTATCCCTCTCTCTCTCCCTCTCTCCCTCTCTCTCCCTCTCTCCTCTCTCTCTCCCTTTCTCTCTCCCTCTCTCCCTCTCTCTCCCTCTCTCCTCTATCTCTCTCCCTTTCTCTCCCCCACATCTCTCCTCTCTCCCTCTCTCTCCCTCTCTTCCTTTCTCTCCCCCCCTCTCTCCTCTCTCCCTCTCTCTCCCTCTCTCCCTTTCTCTCTCTCTCCCTTTCTCTCTCTCTCTCTCTCTCTCTCTCTCTCTCTCTCTCTCTCTCTCTCTCTCCCCTTATCCCTCTCTCTCTCCCTCTCTCCTCTCTCTCCCTCTCTCTCCCTCTCTCCCTTTCTTTCTCTCTCTCTCTCTCTCTCTCTCCCTTTCTCTCTCCCTTTGTCCCTCTCTCTCTCCCTCTCTCCTCTCTCTCTGTCTCTCTCCCCTCTCTCCTCTCTCTCCCTTTCTCTCTCCCTTTCTCTCTCCCTCTCTTTCTCCCCTCTCTCCCTTTCTCTCTCTCTCTCTCTCTCTCTCTCTCTCTCTCTCTCTCTCTCTCTGCTTCTTTCTCCCTTTGTCCCTCTCTCTCTCCCTCTCTCCAAGTAGGACTGTCACAGCTCTTCTCAGCTTCCTGTCCGCACTCTCTGACAAGCACAGAATCTTCTAACCCAGTCATGGGTGGACCCCCTCCCCCTCCCCCTTCCCGCCAACGTCCAGGGGAGGCCGGAGGCATCTTCTGCCCTTCATTTCCTATTTGTGATATTGGGGCTCATTTCTTTAAGGCTTTATTTTTTAAATATGTTTTTATTGATTCCAGAGAGAAAGGGAGAGGGAGAGCTATAGAAACTTTTATGATGAGAGAGAATCATGGATTGGCTGCCTCCTGCACGCCCCCTACTGGGTACCAAGCCCACAGCCCGGGCCTGCGCCCTGATGGGAACCCAGCTGCGACCTGGTTCACAGGGCGACTCTCAGCCGCGGATTCACCGGCCGCTGTACCTCAGTTTCTTAAATGCAAAATGGAGGCCCCTGACCCCCACAGGGCGGTGTGGGTCAGCCTGCCGAGTGCCGGCTAGGGCAGCAGGAGGCCCTGGCAGCGGATTGCCTCCTCTCTCCCCTCCCCGAACCGGCTGGGCGGCAGCTGCCCTCTGCCCCGGACAGAGGCACGCCGCCCTCACTCGAGGGCAGAGTCCGGAGTTTCTGATTAACTCAGACAGGTCTCCCTCCAGCAGCCCCGCGGCTGTGGCGGGCGGCGGGCAGGGGCGGCTGAGGCCTGCACGGCTCCCTGGGGGCCTGGCCCCAGAGCCTCTGAGGGAGGGTGAGTTCCCAGGAGACAGAAAGGCCTTGGGTGGCCCTGGTTGGTGTGGCTCAGTGGGTAGAGTTGGCACGAGAATGGAAGGGTCCTGGGTTTGATGCCCGTCGGGGCAGGTACCTCTGGTGCAGGCTCCTCCTGGCCCTGGTGGGAGTGCATGCAGGAGGCAACAATCCACACACATGGATGTCTCCCTCCCTTCCACTCTCTGGTGAGGAGCAACAGGAGCAAACAGGAAGAGAGGCCTCGGCCTCCGCCTCCGCCCCCGCCCCCGCCCATCAGACCTGCCTTGTCCCAGGAGCAAGGTCACCCTGGCTCTGGAGCCGGTGCCCTGGCCGCGCTCAGACAGGGAGCACCGGGTGGGGCTGGGGGGAGGGAGATGTTGTCAGGGTCCCGAAGGACAGTCTCGTTCAGGACTCAGAATTCCTCAGGGTCCCAGGGGTTATTCTGACATCAAGTGAGCATTCCCACCCCCACTCACCCCACTCAGAGGATGAGCCAAACCCTGGGAAGGACCAAAGCTGCTGGTCTTCACCCCACGCACGGTCCTCTCAGACTGCCCCCCCCCCGCCGCCCCTGCCCCCCCGCCCCTGCCCCCCCCGCCGCCCCTGCCCCCCCTCCCCCCGCCGCCCCTGCCCCCCTCTCCCCCCGCCGCCCCTGCCCCCTCTCCCCCCGCCGCCCCTGCCCCTGGCCACGGACAAAACCCCCGTCAGTCAGCACTTCCCAGCCTGTGAACAGACCAGGACGCAAAGCCAGGGCTGGCAGGGGCCTGGGCGCGGAGAAGCAGTCCTTTGTGCTGGCCAGGCTGGGGGAGGACATTATTGGCATATTTAGCAAGATTTCTTCCTCCTAATGAGCCCAGACGGGATAGGGGAGGGAGGGGGCCACAGAGGCCAGAGGCAGGGCTTGGGAAGAAAGGAGGAGGCGGCGAGGCCGGAGGATCTGAGAGCAGACGGAGCCAAGTGCCTGTAGCCGGAGGAGAGGACTGAGGAGCTGAAAGGCGGCTCTTAGGGCAGACGGGACCAGGTCACCGGATGGCCTGGGGACAGAGGTGCTGACTTCCCCTGCGGTCAGAAACACATTTACCTTTTTACTTACTTACGTACGTGTGTGTGTGTGTGTGTGTGTTTATTGATTTTGGAGAGGAAGGGAGAGAGAAAGAAACATCAGTTATAAGAGAGAATCATGCATTGGCTGCCTCCTGCACGCACACCCTGTACTGGGGATGGAGCCCACCACTCAGGCACATGCTCTGACCGGGAATTGTACCTGTGACCTCCTGGTTCCTAGGTCGACACTCAGCCCCTGAGCCTGCTGGCTGAGCCACGCTTACCTTCTGACTCCCCAGGGCTTGACTATAATAGCCTACGGTTGGTCAGAAACCGGGCTGACACGTGAAAAGTCAGTTAGCACACAGCACGCGTGCTGTGAACCATGTGCTGTGCTCTCATACAGGTGGGCCAGAGAGCGGAATGTGGTGAGAAAGTCACAGGAGGAGAAAGGCTGTGGCCACCTCCTGCCGAGGGCCTGTGCGGGAGGAGGGGCGGGGGAGGAAGACGCGGGAGAGGAGTTGACTTCCAACTTTCATGTGGGAAAAACAAGACTCAGAGGGTGCTGGTGAGCCCCGGCTGGTGTTGCTCAGTGGGCAGAGGGTTGGTCTCCGGACTGAGGGGTCCTGGGTTTGATTCCAGTCAGGTCACAGGCCTGGGTTACAGGCTTGATCCCCAGTGTGGGCGTGCAGGAGGCAGCCGATCAATGGTTCTCCCTCATCGCTGATGGTTCTGCCTCCCTCTCCTTCCTCTCTGAAGTTAATAAAATACATATTTAAACAACAACAACAAAAAACAAACCAAAAAAAACGTACTGCCTGCCTACTGTGCCAGGCACGGAGTTAAGCCAGTGCCAGGAACTCAACAATGACCGCCTCGTCGCAACCATGCCTCAAAGCTTCCAGACAAGTGAGACCCCAGACCAGGCAGTGACCCTCAGAGGGCCTGGGGTCCGCGCCCAGGCCTCCCTCCTGCTGCTGTTTGCAGAGCTGAGTGGCTGCCCGGCCCAGGCCGGGAAGGAGGCCCTCGCTGCCTCGCCCACAGGCTCCGGCTGCTTTGGCCTCTGGCCTGGCCTGTGGGAGGGAGGGGCGGTGAGAAAGCTCCTCCCAGGTCAGGGGAAGGTCTGTGCTTAGTGCTTGCCTCCCTGGGAGGTGCGGCCTGGGGAGGGCAGGGGCATGAAGGCGTGGGGCACTGCTCTCCTGCCTGCTTGGTGCAGAGTGCCCCTTCACGTGCTGGCCTCCTCCCTCCCCCCACTCCCCCGCCTCTGCCTCCTCCTGGTCTATCCCCCTCCCCATCTTTCCAGCCCCTTCCCTGAATGACTTTCCATCCTCTTCCTCCCTTTCCTCTCCCCTTCGGTTTCTCCCACAGTTCCCACCCTTCCTCTTTCTCCTTTCCCCTCCTCCAGCTCCTCCAGCTCTTCCTCCTCCTCCTCCTCCTCCTCCAGCCCAGTCTCCTTCTCCTCCTCCTCCTCCTCCTCTTCCTCCTCCTCCTCCTCCTCCAGCTCCTCTTCCTCCTCCAGCTTCTCCTCTTCCTCCTCCTTCAGCTCCTCCAGCTCTTCCTCCTCCTCCTCCTCCTCCTCCAGCTCCTCTTCCTCCTCCTTCTCCTCCTCCAGCTTCTCCTCTTCCTCCTCCTTCAGCTCCTCCAGCTCTTCCTCCTCCTCCTCCTCCTCCTCCTCCTCCAGCTCCTCTTCCTCCTCCTTCTCCTCCTCCAGCTTCTCCTCTTCCTCCTCCTTCAGCTCCTCCAGCTCTTCCTCCTCCTCCTCCTCCTCCTCCAGCCCCATCTCCTCCTCCTCCTCCATCTCCTCCTCCTCCCCTCCTTCATCTCCTCCTCCTCCTACTCCTTCTCCTCCTCCAGCTCCTCTTCCTCCTCCTCCTCCAGCTCCTCCTCTTCCTCCTCCTTCAGCTCCTCCTCCTCCAGCCCCTCCGCCTCCTCCTCCTCCTCCAGCTCCTCTTCCTCCTCCTCCAGCTCCTCTTCCTCCTCCTCCTCCTCTTCCAGTCCCTCCTCCTCCTCCTTCAGCTCCTCCAGCTCCTCCTCCTCCTCTTCCAGTTCCTCCTCCTCCTCCAGCTCCTCTTCCTCCTCCTCCAACAGCTCCATCTCCTCCTCCTCCAGCTCCTCCTCCTCCCCTCCTCCATCTCCTCCTCCTCCTACTCCTCCTCCTCCTCCTCCAGCTCCTTCTCCTCCTCCAGCTCCTCCAGCTCCTCCTCCTCCCCTCCTCCATTTTCTCCTCCTTCTCCCCTCCTCCTCCTCTTCCTCCTCCTCCAGTTCTTTTTCTTCCTCCTCCTCCTCCTCCAGCTCCATCTCCTCCTCCTCCAGCTCCTCCAGCTCCATCTCCTCCTCCAGCTCCTCCTCCTCCTCCCCTCCTCCAGCTCCTCCAGCTCCTCCTCCAGTTCCTCCTCCTTCTCCTCCTCCTCCAACTTCACCTCCTCCTCCTCCAGCTCCATCTCCTCCTCCAGCTCCATCTCCTCCTCCTCCAGCTTCTCCTCCTCCTCCCCTCCTCCAGCTCCTCCAGCTCCTCCTCCAGTTCCTCCTCCTCCTCTTCCTCCTCCAACTTCACTCCTCCTCCTCCAGCTCCAGCTCCTCCTCCTCCTCCAGCTCCTCCTCCTCCTCCAGCTCCTCCTCCTCCTCCAGCTCCTCCTCCTCCTCCCCTCCTCCAGCTCCTCCAGCTCCTCCTCCAGTTCCTCCTCCTCCTCTTCCTCCTCCAACTTCACCTCCTCCTCCTCCAGCTCCTCCTCCTCCTCCAGCTCCTCCTCCTCCTCCAGCTCCTCCTCCTCCTCCTCCAGCTCCTCCTCCTCCTCCAGCTCCTCCTCCTCCTCCTCCAGCTCCTCCTCCTCCTCCAGCTCCTCCTCCTCCTCCTCCAGCTCCTCCTCCTCCTCCTCCAGCTCCTCCTCCTCCTCCAGCTCCTCCTCCTCCTCCAGCTCCTCCTCCTCCTCCAGCTCCTCCTCCTCCTCCTCCAGCTCCCCCTCAGAACTCATTGCTTCCCAGGGAAGACCAGGGTGTGAAAACGAGGCTGGTCGCCATGGTGATGCTAATGCACTGAGCTCACAGGAAATTGTCCCAGTTGCCCTAACCAGCTGGAGGGGGCCCAGGAGGCCCGGTGCCAGGAGGAAGGGAGCTCAGGCCAGAAAGCCCCATCCTCACTGGCTCCTCACACCCCCACTCGGTCCTGGGCCTCCCTGCAGCCTCAGACCGAGAGGTCCCTGCAGGCACTGCTCCAGACGCCACCCACCACCACCCCAGACCGGGACATGCCACCCACCGCCACCCCAGACCGGGACATGCCACCCACCGCCACCCCAGACCGGGACATGCCACCCACCGCCACCCCAGACCAATATGCGCCACCCACCGCCACCCCAGACCGGGACATGCCACCCACCGCCACCCCAGACCAATATGCGCCACCCACCGCCACCCCAGACCGGGACATGCCACCCACCGCCACCCCAGACAGGGATATGCCACCCACCGCCACCCCAGACAGGGACATGCCACCCACCGCCACCCCAGACCGGGACATGCCACCCACCGCCACCCCAGACCGGGACATGCCACCCACCGCCACCCCAGACCGGGACATGCCACCCACCGCCACCCCAGACCAATATATGCCACCCACCGCCACCCCAGACCGGGACATGCCACCCACCGCCACCCCAGACAGGGATATGCCACGGCCAGCCCAGCCCATATCTAATGTCATCTGCTGTTTATTTCTAATTTCTCAAGTTAAATCTAGTCTTTAGTTGTACATAAAGCTAAAAAACAGGTCACTCGCTCGTCCACTCGTGCGTATGTGAGCCCATAGTGCGTCCTGAGATGTTTAGGGGGGGCTTCTGTTTCAGGCGGACTGAAAGGAGCCGCTGCATCTTGTTTTGCTCTGTTGCTTTTTAAATTTTTATTTTATATTTTTATTGATTTCAGAGAGAAAGGGAGAGGAAGAGAGAGATAGAAACATCAATGATGAGAGAGAATCATTGATCAGCTGCCTCCTGCACACCCCCTACTGGGAATTGAGCCTTCAACTTAGGCATGTGCCCTTGACTGGAATTGAACCTGGGACCATTCAGTCTGCAGGCCAATGCTCTATCCATTGAGCAACACCAGCCAGGGCTGAACCAGCTTTTAAAACATAGTCCAGTAAGGCTTGTTTGTAGCTCTATGGTAGGGAAAATGAAGCTCCCACAATCCCTCTGTTTAAGGATCTCAGAATATCTAAGTGTGTGACCAATTGCCCGGGAAGCACTGAGGCCTGTGGCAGCCCAGAGCTCTCCCCATTTCCACAGACCTCTCTCAGGGAGCAGGGGCCTTCCAGCCGCTTCTGAAGCTGCCCCCAGCCCTCCCCTGGGCCCACTCCTTCCCGGGTCCTCTCAGCTCCACACTGTCTTCCTGAAGTGGCGGGGGAGGGCTTTGGGCTGAGGGCGGGACAGGAGGCGCTGGGAGGAGTGGGAGCAGAGGAGAGAGGGAGAGAGCGTCCCTCACACTTAGGAGGATCCAAACTCTCCTTAACGTCTGGGCGCCAATAAGAGCCAGCTATGCCCAAAGCCAGCCTGGGACCCAGCGTCTTTGAAGCCGGGTGCTGCCACTCCATCCAGGAAGCAAGCCCGGGGCTTGCTCATGGCTCGCTGCGCTGTGTCCCTGCTCCCAGCAACACCTGCGAGCTGCCTGCAGCCGGGCATGCGGCCTGTCCTCAGAGCGAAGGGGCCTGCAGGCTGGGGGTCAGAGCTGCGGGGAAGAAAGCAGAGGCGGGGCTGGAAACGGGAAGGTGGGCAGAGCTGAGAAGAGTGGCTGAGCCCCAGTTCACTTGCCTTCATTTAACTGGAAGAAATAGCACGTGGACAAATGCTAAGCTAGGAGCAGAGCAAGGCCCCCAGCCATCAGCCCCCAGCCGGGGAGGCACTGTGCACCTCAGGGTCCCGGGTTCGATTCTGGTCAAGGGCACGTACCTTGGTTGCAGGCTCCTTCCTGGCCTGGGCCCTGGTCAGGGCTGGTGCAGGAGGCAACCAATGGATGACTTTCTCTCACATCCATGTTTCTCTTCCCCTCTCTCTTCCACTCTCCCTAAAACCAATGGGAAAATGTCCTCAGGTGAGGACAACCCAACAAAGAAACCCAGAGACATGCTGCACCCACTCTCCCTGAACTGCCGTCCTGAGCGCTGGGAGGGCCAGCCGGCCTCGGCCCCTGCGGTGCTAACAGGGTGGCCGCCCCTCACCCAGCGACCTCGTTCCCTCGGGGCACGCAGGCGCCGTGGCAGCTGCAAGGGGCGCCTCGCCCTGCGTCTGGACCGAGGCAGCACGCGGGACGGAGCGCCAGCGGCGGGCACTGCGCGCTGGTTTCTGGCCAAGTCCGCCCGCGGCGACGGCGGGAGCAGTGCCGGCCAGCCTCGCCCTGTCCCCCTCCGCCCCAGGGGGAGGGAGCAGCGGGCGAGCAGCCCCGGGTGCCTGGGGGACCCTCTGTGGGGCTCCGGGATGGGGGAGAGGGGCCGTTTGTCTGTGGCCGAACGGTCCCTCTCCCTCCTGCTGTTTTCTCTTCGGCAGAGCAGCTCTGAGGGGAGACGGCGAGGATCAGGGGTGCAAGCCAGGGTCCCCACAGCGGAGCCCAGCCAGCCAGGAGAGGCGGTGCGCACGGCTCCGCCCCCGCACGGCTCCGCCCCCGCACGGCTCCGCCACCAACGGCTCCGCCCCCGCACGGCTCCGCCCCCGCACGGCTCTGTCCACTCCCCGGCTCTGTCCACTCCCCGGCTCTGTCCACCGACGGCTCCGTCCGCTCCACGGCTCCGTCCACTCCACGGCTCCGCCCCCGCACGGCTCCGCCCCCGCACGGCTCCGCCCCCGCACGGCTCCGCCCCCGCACGGCTCCGCCCCCGCACGGCTCTGTCCACTCCCCGGCTCTGTCCACCGACGGCTCCGTCCACTCCACGGCTCCGCCCCCGCACGGCTCCGCCCCCGCACGGCTCTGTCCACTCCACGGCTCTGTCCACTCCCCGGCTCTGTCCACTCCCCAGCTCTGTCCACTGCACGGCTCTGCCCACCGACGGCTCTGCCCACCGCTGGGCACTACAGCCGCCGTCCTCCGCTCAGTGGTTGAGCTGGCCCTGCCCCTGCAGCTAAGGCCCACCGTGTTGGCGGGGAGCAGCAGGGTGGGTCCAGGGAGGAAGCCGCCGCAGAGGTGGCTGGGCCATCAGCACGTGCTGCTGCAGAGCTGGGAAGCAGGAGCCAGGCAGGCCGGGCGGTGCGCAGGCCTCAGGCTCCCGGGAGGGGTTGTGGGGGGCGTGGTTCGTGGTGCCTGACCTGCAGTCAGCCAGGGGCAGGCGCTGCTGGTGGTTGCGGGCTGAGGTGGTTCGCTGTGTGCCGCGGCTCCAGGCTTGCGCCACATTTTAAAAGCTCTTGAGCCCCGCCAGAGCATGTGCGCATTGGTTTTAGAGAGAAAGAAGCGGAGAGAGCGAGAGAAATGTTGAAACCAGGGGTCAAACCTGCAGCCGAGGTGTGTGCTGAGCAGGAATTGTACCGCAGCATTTGATGCGCAGGATGACGCTGAACATCAGGCCAAGGTTTATCCCACATTAAAAACATTTTAAAGATATTTTCTTTTTCTTTTACTTATTTTTTAAATTGATTTCGGAGAAGAGGGAGAAAGAGAGATAGAAGCATCAATGATGAGAATCATTGATCAGCTGCCTCCTGCATACCCCACAGTGGGGATTGAGCAGCAACCTGGGCGTGTGCCCTTGACCAGAATCGAACCCAGACCCTTCAATCCATGGGACGATGCTCTATCCACTGAGCCAAACCAGCTAGGGCAAATTTTTTTTATTGAATTTATTTAGGTGATATCTATAATAATCCTATATAATAAAGAGGTAATATACAAATTGACCATCACTCCAACACACAAGATGGCCACCACAAGATGGCCAGCAGGGGAGGGCAGCTGGGGGTGACCAGGCCTTCAGGGGAGGGCAATTGAGGGTGACCAGGCCTGCAGGTGAGGGCAATTGGGGTGGACCAGGCCTGCAGGGGCGATCAGGCCTGCAGGGGAGGGAAGTTGGGGATGCACAGACTGGCAGGGAAGGGCAGTTAGGTATCAATCAAGCTGGCATGGGAGTGGTTAAGGGTGATCAGGCTGGCAGGCAGAAGTGGTTAGGGGCAATCAGGAAGGCAGGCAGGTGAGTGGTTGAGAACCAGCAGTCCTGAATTGTGAGAGTGATGTCCGACTGCTGGTTTAGGCCCAATTGGGCCTAACCAGGCAGTCAGACATCCCCTTGAGGGGGCCCAGATTGGAGAGGGTGCAGGCAGGGCTGAGGGACACACTGCCCCCTCCCGGCCATGCATGCTTTCGTGCACTGGGCCTCTGGTGAAAGCACAACATGCTAATTAGACCAGAGGACCATTTGGGCCACACTGTGACCCCCCTGGCGCCAGGACAGCCGAGGCAGGTCTGATGGGATTGGTTGGGGGCCTGGCCATCGCCCCATGATCGCCCCACGGAGGGATGCCCAGGCCACTGACCAGCTGGAATTCCGCGCATTGGCCTCGAGTTGGTTAATAATCTTATACGGGTTTCACACACACACTTCTAGGACACATGCTCTGTGTATTGTATTGTGTGTTTACCCCCAAAGTCAAGTCTCCTGCCACCATGTATGCACCCACTTTGCTGTGGTTCAGCAGCGAGAGCAAAGGGGATGTGCCCCCTGTGAGCGGGGCACATCCTCTGACCCCCGGGGCCCGTGTGTCTGCCTGTGGAAGGAACACTGTCCTGGGCAGGAGGGCGCGGAATTCATGCAAGAGCAGGCCTTCCTTCCCCGGCTGCCGGCACCCGCTTCCCTCTGGCACCGGGGACCCAGGGTTCCCTGGCCGAGGGAGGCCCCGCCCACCCGCCATAGCCCGCTGGTCAGTGGCCTGGGCATCCCTCGGGGGGGCGATCATGGGGCGATGGCCAGGCCCCCAACCAATCACATCACACCTGCCTTGGCTGGCCTGGCGCCAGGGGTGTCACAGTGTGGCCCAAATGGTCTAATTAGCATGTTGTGCTTTCCCGAGAGGCCCAGTGCACGAAATTCATGCATGGCCGGGGCAGTGTGTCCCTCAGGTGCAGCTGGTGCAGCTCGACCCCCAGGGCAGAGAGGCGTGGCTCCTCCTGTGGGGAACCAGGCCGCCTGCTGTGCGCGGCCGCCCGGAGTGTGGTTCTGCAGGTGGCTCGCCCGAATCACAGCCCACGTCTTCCTGACTCCCCTCTCCTGAGGTCTGCACACACCTCCGGCCTCGACGGCTCTTCTCCTCCATCCCTGGCTCCCTGTTGCCCTCTCTCTCCCTTCTCATTTCCTTTTGAAAATATATTTTTATTGATTTCAGAGAGGAAGGGAGAGGGAGAGAGAGATAGAAACATCGGGGGATGAGAGAGAATCGATGATAGGCTGCCTCCTGCCTGCCCACACGGGTATCGAGCCCACAACCCCGCCTGTGCCCTGACCAGGAATCGAATCCTGACCTCCAGGTTCATCGGTTAATGCTCAGCCCCTGAGCCACCTGGCTGGGCTTCCTTTTTTTTGGCAAGCATAGAAAGTTATTTGAACCAACATTTCCACCATCATGAACATTACTCTCAGAGAAACCAAGATGGCTGCATAAGGTATACACCTATACATGCTGCCACTCACAACCACACCAAAACTACAACTAAAGACAAAACTACTATCACCTAAAACCACAGGAAAGCTGGCCGAGTAAAAGTTCTACAACTAGAAGGAAAGAAAAAAGCACATTGAGACTGGTAGGAGGTGCAAAGCCACAGAAAACCAGAGGTACAGAAGTGTGCAAGTCGAGCTGGCAACTGGGTGAGCTGTTTTTTTCAATTTCAAGGGAGGTACAAGCTCCCTACTGCTCTGAACTTGAGTTTTTGGCAAGACTCTGGGGTAGAAGCTGGACTGTCTGCCATTGGGTGGGAAAGTGAGGGTGGCTTTCTCGCAGAGGTGCGAACAGGAATCATTATTTACTGGGCTGGAGTATGGAATACAGAGATATGGAGACACAGGGATGGCTGACTGGCAGCCATCACTGTTTGCCATGCCCTAGCCTAGTGATTCCCTGAGACCCCACCTGCCCAATTTATAAACCCTCAAACTGTGTGCAGTGGCTTTTGCATATGAATGGCCTGCACTTTTGCAGATTAACCTAACTAACTGCAGCTGGGTCAGAAGCTCCAAAACTTCCAAACCCCAAACAAAGAGGAGAAATCTGCAGATCTTGCTATAGCTCCTGCTGGGTGGCCTCAGGCAGTAGCTGACTTACACCTCCTTGGAGATACAGGACCAGTGTATCTAATGGTCGTTGTGAGACAAAACCAGATTTCAACTCCTCACATCCATAGCGACACACTCAAGAGGTAGACTCAGTGAGCACCACTGAAACAAGACCTGCCCCATAAAGGTGTCTCCAGCACAGCAGTTCTTCCATTATAAGCTGAGCCTCACAGATAATTGGCCTGGAGGTCAATTCCTCCCAGTGTACCAATAGCAATCAAGGCTTAATTACAACAAGACTTTGCACTCAGCCCACAAACAGGTGTACCAAGAGCATCCACCTCAGGTGACTGGGGAGGCTGAGGTACTGGCCCCTATAGATCACCCACCACACAAAGCCACTCCATCAACACAGGGAAGCAGCCAAAATTCGGAGAAAAAGAAACAGGTCACAAATGAAAGAAATGGAGGAAAGCAAACTACTGGGTATAGAGTTCAAAACCACAGTTATAAGGTTACTCAAGAATCTTCTAGAAACAACCTAGGAACTTAGTGAGACTTTCAAGGGTCTTAATGAGAATCTCAATAAAAAAAAAAGTAAAAGGATCAGTTAGAAATAAAGCATACATGAAATAAAGAATATACAGAAATTCAACAGTAGACTAGAGGACCCCAAGAATCAAACCAAAGATCTGAAATATGAGGAAGCAAAAAAGACCAACCAGAAAAAAACAAAAGAAAAAAGAATCAAAAAATATGAAGATAGTGTAGGGAGTCTCTGGGACTACTTCAAGCATACCAAAATCCGAATTAAGGGGGTGCCAGAAGAAGAGAGAGAGCAAACTATTGAAAACCTATTAGAAGAAATAATGACAGAAAACTTCCCCTATCTGGTGAAAGAAATGGACTTACAAGTTCAGGAAGCGCACAGAACCCCAAACAAGAGGAATCCAAAGAGGACCACACCAGACACATCATAATTAAAATGCCAAGAGCAAAGGACAAAGAGAGAATATTAAAAGCAGCAAGAGAAAAACAATTAGTTACCTACAAGGGAGTACCCATATGATTGTCAGCTTTTTCAACAGAAACTATGCAGGCCAGATGGGAGTGGTAAAAAAATATTCAAAGACACCGGGACCAGTTTGGCTCAATGGATAGAGCGTCGGCTTGGGGACTGAAGGGTCCCGGGTTCGATTCCAGTCAAGGGCATGTACCTTGTTTGCGGGCATATCCCCAGTAGGGGGTATTCAAGAGGCAGCTGATCGATGACTCTCTCTCATTGATGTTTCTAACTCTATCTCTCTCCCTTCCTCTCTGTATAAAATCAATTAAAAAATATTTAAAAAAATATTCAAAGTGATGAATAGCAAGAACCTACAACCAAGATTACTCTACCCAGCAAAGCTATCACTCAGAATTGAAGGTCAGATAAAGAGCTTCACAGACAAGAAAAAGCTAAAGGAGTTCATCACCATCAAACCAGTATTATATGAAATGCTGAAAGATAATCTTTAAAAAGAGGAAGAAGAAAAAAGTAAAGAAAAAAATTATGAACAACAAATACATATCTATCAGCAAGTGAATCTAAAAATCAAGAAAATAGCCGAAACTGGTTTGGCTCAGTGGATAGAGTGTCGGTCTACAGACTGAAAGGTCCCGGGTTTGATTCCGGTCAAGGGTATGTACATTGGTTACAGGCACATCCCCAATAGGGTGTGTGCAGGAGGCAGCTGGTCGATATTTCTCTCTCATCGATGTTTCTAGCTCTCTATCCCTCTCCCTTCTTCTCTGTAGAAAATCAATAAAATATATTTTTAAAAATAAATAAAAAATAAAAGTCAAGTGAGTTAAAAATCTGAATAACAGAATAAACTGGTGAATATAAGAGAATCAAAGGCATAGAAAGGGAGTGGACTGACAATTCTTGGAGGCAAATGGGTGTGGGTGTGCAGGAAGAGACTGAACAAAAATTGTACACCTATGGATGAAGTCAGGGGGCGGGTAAGGGCATGGGGCGAGGGGGGGAATCGGGTGGAGGGGGGAGCTATGGGGGGAAAAGAGGAACAACTGTAATAATATGAACAATAAAGATTTATTTTAAAAAAGAAAAGAAATCACTCTCCAATGCTGATCCACGCGCAGCTACTGGAGGTGAGGGGACATATGTTCTCACTGGTCCGCCTGCTTCTACCACACACCACGCACCAGTTTGGATGCTGAAGACAAAGAGCATTCCCGGCCCAGGGGGAGACGGCAGGCTGGGCCCCCCAGTGTGAGGGGCTGGGGGGCGCCTGGTGTGGGGCTGCCCAGCCAAGGGGGTGGGGGGGGCCAGACCTGCAGGCCTGTTCTGGGGCCGGGAGCTGCCGCTGGCGGTGGGACAGGCCCGGAGCAGACTCCAGGGGATTGAGCGTTTTGTGAAAGAGGGAAATGTAAGTGCTGCTGCTCAGCATGCAAACACCGACCTGACAGAAACACTCGGGGAACACGCAGGGAACCATGCGGGCCGGGGTTTCTCACCTTAGACTCTGAGAAGAGAGGGAAGAAGCAGCTGGGCAGCAGCCGGGGTACTGGCCGCGGGGCAGGGAGGCGGAGCCGGCTCTGCTCCGGACCGCTGCGGGGGCTGTGCCCTGGCCGCTGCGGGGGCTGTGCCCTGGCCGCTGCGGGGGCTGTGCACACTGGAGCATTTTGAGGAACCAGCGTTCCCTTCCCTCCGCTAGGGCTGCCCTCGGCCATCAGAGCGCCCTGACCGCCGCCATCTGCCCCGTGTGCACACCTCTCGTGGGGTTTGCAGCTCTGCGGGGCACAAGGGGCCGTCTTTGGCCCCAGCCCCTCCTGTGTGGACCCATGGTGGACCCCATGCTCTTTGGGAGGCAGCGCTCCCCCCAAGTCTGTCTTTAGGCAATTATCCTGAGTTTCATCTTTTTTAAAAGATATTTTATTTTATTTTGTTTTGTTTTGTTTTGTCTTATTGATTTCAGAGAGTAAGGGAGAGGGAGAGAGAGACATCAATGATGAGAGAGAATCATTGATCGGCTGCCTCCCATACGCCCGCACTGGGGACCAGCCTGCACCCCAGGCTGTGCCCTGACCAGGAATTGAACCCTTGACCTCCTGGATCAGTGGTCGACGCTCAAACCTTGAGTCACACCGCCTGGGTCTGAGCTTCATCTTAAGAGTAACTGCCTTCCTCTTGCTTTCGCCAGAAGCAGGAGACAGCTGTGTGCTTTGTGGCCACGATGGATGTGAAAATGCAAAGCACAATGCCCAGCAGCCACTAGCAGTGCCATGCCCTGCCGAGGACGGGCTTGCCCTCGCCCTGTGCCGGGGAGCGCGCCAGCCCATGGAGCGCCGTGCCCGCGCCAGCGGGAGACCACGGGCGGAGTGCAGGCTCTCAGAGCGCACGTCCGCGCCCTGGTGAAGCCACCGCCCTATGGGAGCGAACCCTGCTGCGGCAGGGTGCGGACGGGAAGTGCCCTGAAAGTGCTGTTTGTTGTTATCCTCACTCGAGGAGATTGTCCCATGGACTTTTAGGGAGAATGGAAGGGAGAGGGACAGACAGAGAAGCATGGATGTGAGAGACACAGTGATTGGCTGCCTTCTGCATGTGCCCCGACCAAGGCCATATGTTCTGTAGGAAACCCTTCGGGGAGGAGGCTGCAAGCAAGGTCCGTGCCCTTGACCAGGTCGAACCTGGAACCCTTCTGTCTGCAGGCCATCGCTCCATCCCCTGAGCCCTCAGCCAGAACTGTTGTTATAATTCCACGGCAGCCACACACACTGTGGGCTTGGTGAGTGCTGACCGGTTATCTGCTCCTTCCTGTCAGGCTGGGAGGTGAGGAGAATGGGTTGCTATAGCCATGCCCACCCAGAGGACCTGAGCTGGGGCGCTCTCTGCGCCACGGCTGGTGAGGAAGCTGCTACCGCAGGCGGGCGGGGCCGGTGCAGGCAGCAGGTGCCTACACCTCCCAGGCCAGCCGAGGAGGGGCCCGGCTCAGGCCTGGCTCTCCCACAGAAAGCGCTGGTTGGCAGCACAGGGCGGCCTCGCAGGCCCTCACACCATGGCCTGGGGTGAAGCCTCCCCGCCCCCTCTGCTCCTGACTCAGGAAGGCTGAGCTGCCATGTCCGTCCATCACAGCTTCCTCCCAGGAGGGAGGTAGGCCCCAGAAGCATCTTCAAATCAGCAAAGCCAGCATGGCTCAGTGGTTGAGCACTGACCAGGAAATCAGGGTTCCCAGTCAGGGCACAGGCCCCGGTCGTGCAGGCGGCAGCCAGATGGTGGTTCTCCCTCTCTCCCTCTCCTTCCCTCTCTGAAATAAATAAAAATATATGTATTTTTTAAATCAATAAAAACATAATTTTTAAAAGAATGCAAATTCTCAGGCCCTGCCTCAGACTCGCTGAACAGAAGGCTGGGTGGGACGGCCCTCTGGCCGCTCTGCAGAGGGGCGCAGCACGTCCGCCCTCAGCCTCCGGAGCCTGGCCGCCCGGCCATCCTCAGAGCAGGCCAGCCCCAGCCCGCAGCCCCCAGCCCCCAGCCCCCAGCCCGCCGCCCCCAGCCCCCAGCCCCCAGCCCCCAGCCCGCCGCCCCCAGCCCCCAGCCCGCCGCCCCCAGCCCGCCGCCCCCAGCCCGCCGCCCCCAGCCCCCAGCCCCCAGCCCGCCGCCCCCAGCCCGCCGCCCCCAGCCCCCAGCCCGCCGCCCCCAGCCCCCAGCCCGCCGCCCCCAGCCCCCAGCCCCCAGCCCCCAGCCCCCAGCCCCCAGCCCCCAGCCCGCCGCCCCCAGCCCCCAGCCCCCAGCCCGCCGCCCCCAGCCCGCCGCCCCCAGCCCCCAGCCCGCCGCCCCCAGCCCCCAGCCCGCCGCCCCCAGCCCGCCGCCCCCAGCCCCCAGCCCCCAGCCCGCCGCCCCCAGCCCCCAGCCCCCAGCCCCCAGCCCGCCGCCCCCAGCCCCCAGCCCCCAGCCCGCCGCCCCCAGCCCCCAGCCCCCAGCCCGCCGCCCCCAGCCCGCCGCCCCCAGCCCCCAGCCCCCAGCCCGCCGCCCCCAGCCCGCCGCCCCCAGCCCCCAGCCCCCAGCCCGCCGCCCCCAGCCCGCCGCCCCCAGCCCCCAGCCCGCCGCCCCCAGCCCCCAGCCCGCCGCCCCCAGCCCCCAGCCCCCAGCCCCCAGCCCCCAGCCCCCAGCCCCCAGCCCGCCGCCCCCAGCCCCCAGCCCCCAGCCCGCCGCCCCCAGCCCCCAGCCCGCCGCCCCCAGCCCCCAGCCCCCAGCCCCCAGCCCCCAGCCCCCAGCCCCCAGCCCGCCGCCCCCAGCCCCCAGCCCCCAGCCCGCCGCCCCCAGCCCCCAGCCCCCAGCCCGCCGCCCCCAGCCCCCAGCCCGCCGCCCCCAGCCCCCAGCCCCCAGCCTCCAGCCCCCAGCCCCCGGCCCCCAGCCCCCAGCCCCCAGCCCGCCGCCGGGTCTGAAGGGCGAGAGGGGTGCTGCCTCCGGGCAGTGTCCTGGGTTCCTGAGTCAGCGGAGAGGAGAGCTGGACTCCTGGGAAGGTGCGGCACAGAGCCATGGGTTATGGGGCCCTGAAGGCCTCGAGGTCCCCGCCCCAGGCCCCACGATGGCGGAGGGCGGGCTCCTCCTGCGGGAAGCACCGTCCCCGGAAGCAGCCTCCCACAGGCCTCACTCCCACGCTCCAGCCCTGGGAGGCGCTCAGGGCCTGCAGCTCTCCCACGGGGATGGCGGAGCCCAGACTCAGGGAGAAGGGAGCTGAGGTTTGCTCAGTCACTGATAGACACCACGGGCGCCAGGCCTGCGCACATTCCCTCTGGAGGAGGCCCCACAGGAGGCGCCCTCTGGAGCCCCCAGCTTGGAAGCAGGGAGCACAGTGTGACCCACAGTGATTTCTTCCCCGAAAACCTCCTCCCGGCCAAGGCCCGCAGCTCCTCGGGACAGCCAGAGCAGAGTGCCAGAGCTGGCCGGACCAGGAGCCGCGAGGCGGGGGTCCGGGAGGGTCTTAGGCTGAGCCCTGCACTTCAGGAGGCCGAGGGCCTGCTCAGGGCCCCTTCCTGGCCTGCAGCCCCCATGTCCAGCCCCGCCTGGGCCCAGGAGCTCCAGACGCCACGTCTCCTCCAGTGACGGCTTTTCCTCTGCTGCTCCCTGGACGAACGCCCTTCCCTGCCTGGGCCTGGGCTCCATGTCACTTTAATGAGAGTTACAGCTGCCTGCATGGCGTGGGCTGCGCATTCCAACCCCCTCCGCCTCGCCTGGCCTCCGCCTGCCTCTGGCCCAGCAGGCCTCGGCTGGGAGGGGGTGCCCCGCTGGGAGGGCCAGAGGGTGGACAGGGCAGTCTCCTCCGTGTGGGGCAGCTGGCCCAGCTCCGCTCGGGGGCTTCAGACCTGGGGGGCCCTGAGGGCCATGAGAACAGGTGACAGCAATCTTCAGGGGCCGGGGGGCTGGGAGCCGGGGACCCCTCTCCCGGCCCTGCTCCCGCCCGCCCTGTGAGAACCAAAGTCCCGAGCAGGAGGCGGGCGAGGGCGAGGCGCTCACAGACGCCTGCTGTTCCCTATTGAATCCAGATGTCCGTGTGGAGGGGGGGAGGGGGGAGGGGGGAGGACGGCGCTGGAGCCTGCCTGCGGGGGAGGGGAGGGAAAGCTGTGCTTCCGCAGGGAGCTGAGCGGCTCTGAAGTCATTGCTGGGTTCACTGGGTGCTCACCTCTCCTGACTACAGGGCGGCACTGCCAGGCTCGCCTCCTACGGAAGCGGCTCCGCGCACCGCCTCTCACCTCCGCCGGGCTCCGGGCCGCGTGCTGGGACCGAGCTGCCCTGACCAGAGAGGCCACAGCATGGGTGGCAGGGACGCAGGCCTGCACTGCACCCTCCATCGCCTGAAGAGCAGGGCGAGTGCACCCCCTGTACAGACAAGGAGCGGAGGCTCTGATTCTTTTCAAAAATATATATATTTTTATTGATTTTAGAGCAGAAGGGAGAGGGAGAGAGAGAAACATCCATGATGAGAATCATTGATCAGCTGCCTTCTGCACGCCCCCACTGGGGCTCGAGCCTGCATCTCGGGCATGTGTCCTGGCGAGGAAGGGGACGTGACCTCCTGGTTCAAAGGTCAATGCTCAACACTGAGCCACCCGGCCGGGCTAGGCCCTGACTCTTAAAGGGTCAGTCCCGAGTCCAAGGCCTCAGGCTGGAAAGTGGCTCCAGGCTTGGGGCTGAGGAACACTGCTGCCCATGCTGTGCTTCCCGTCGTGTCTCTTTAAACAGGAGGGCCGTGCGGGGGGGCCTGCGGGGACCGTTAGTCTCAGAGATGCCGTGCAGTCACCCACAGAAAGGCTCCGGCCAGGCCTCGGCCACACGTGGACGACACGCCAGCCAGCTCCCCTCCCTGGTGCCCGGGGGGGGCGGGGGGCGGCTCTGCCCGCAGTGGAGAGGGACCAGACTGTCTGGGAGGACACGGGTGCAGGTTCTCCCAGGGGCTGTTGGCCTGGAGAGGGAATGACCCGCCCCTGCCCTGCGCTGCCTTGCTGTAGCCCCCACCTGCCCAGGAACAGGAAGTGCATGCCAGGTCCAGGCTGAGAGGGGGCCGATGTAGAATGAATACTTGTCTCTAGGGGAGGCCACAGCTGGGGGGCGGGGGGGTTTGGGGGGGTGAGTGCAGAGGCACTGGGGAGCCAGGTGGTCGGAGGTGGCCCCAGCTCTGCCACCTGGCTGGTGCCTTGGCCTTGGGTAGACCTGGCCTCGCGGTGCCTCCCGGTGAAGCGGGAGGCAGATCTCTCCTGGAGGCCGTGCTTGTTACGCTCCTCTTCCCGTCCCTGCTTCTCTGGCCCCAGCCTCCTGTGCTCATTGTGGATGGAGAGACCCTTTGTGCCCCAGGCCCCCCAACCTGCATTCCAGAGCCCCAGGATCCTACAGGTGTGGACAGCAAGGCCTGGTGACCCGGTGGGGAGAGGGTGGCTGACCCGGCTTGGTTCTCTCAGGTCTTCGCCCACAGCAGCACGGAGCAGGCAGCCTGCAGCCTGCTACAGGGCCTTGGAGCTGCGGTTACACTTTGCCCCAGACTCACCCCAGAGCAGCTGGGTGGGTGGCTGGGCAGGCAGCCCCTCCCCTGCTTGTCCCTCATAGGCAGGGGAGAGGGAGGGATGGGGTGCAATCTCCTACAAAAGGGAGGGCGGCCAACGTGGAGGATGGCCCTCAACTCATTGCCTGCGTCCAGGAGCCTGAGTGGAGGGCACCGCGCAGGCCCTGCCTGAGCAGGTGAAGCCCCAGGCCTGTGCTTGGCCCACACACCCAGGGGTTAGTGAGGCTGGTCGTAGGACCACATTCTGAAGAACCCAGTCTGGCTTTAGCCGGTGTGGCTCAGTGGATAGAGTGCCAGAGGACCAACGGGTCCTCGGTTTGATTCCAGTAAAGGGCAGGTTCCTCGATTGCAGGCTCTCCCTGGCCTGGGCCCTGGTCAGGGCTCCTGCAGGAGGCAACCAATCCATGTGTCTCTCTCGCATCGATGTTTCTCTCAGTCTTTCCCTCTCTCTTCCACTCTCTCTAAAATCAATGGAAAACACCGTCAGGTGAAGATTAAACAAACACTTGTCAGATGTTTGCATGCCCACCATCACCTGTTTAGTGTGAGCAGGCACCATGGGTGCATGATAAATGCTGATTATGGAACACACATGAGTGAGGGAGGGAGGGGAGCATGCTGGGCGATGGCCGCAGCTCTGTGGTGTGGAGCGAGGGCCCCTCTGCTGGGAGCCTCCCCGGGAGAGGCGGGCCTTCCCCTCCAGGTCGCTGTGTGCAGCTGGGACGGGACACTGCCACTAAGGCTGCCCGTTCCTGCCCAGGGTCTAAGGGAAGTCCCAGCCCACGGGAGAGACGCCCACAGAGTCCCCTTCTCCCAATCCGTGCAGAGAGGGCAGGGCCCCTCAGGAGTCTATTTCCAGAAAGTGCAGCCATGCACCAAGGTTTGCCTGTGGAGTCAGAGCTCTGGACGCCAGCGCTCCCCAAGGCTAAGGATCCTCGGTCCTCGGTCCCAGCTGGGCTGTCCTTTCCTCTGAGTCACAGCGGGAACAGGCCATGAGGAGGATGGGAGGAGGCCCACCCGGAGGGAAGCCGACCAGGCAGAGGCAACCAGGGTTCCCCCTTGGGGCAGAATTGAGGCCTGGGCTGGTTCCTGCTCCTGTAAAAAGTGAGGCGAGCCCCATCCAGGGGCCTGGTGCACACGCGGGAGCCAGGCAGCAGGCAACATCTGTCCTCCTGCAGGAGGGCAGCTCGTGGTCTGGGCCCCCTCGGCTTCTTAACCCTGACGCACCTGACCTGTCCCTCACTCCTGATTGGAGCTCAGGTGCACAGTCTTTCCTGATTGGCTAATTCAAGGGGAGGGGCTGGCCTTTGCCATTTCAAGAGGGCTGCCCCGGCAGCTGCAGGCCATTTGCCAACTGTTCTTTGGCAGGAAAGGTGACTTGTTTCTTCTCACAATCCCCCAAATCTTTACTTAAACTCTTCTCTTCGATCTCGGCTGACACCCTTGGTTTTCCTGCTCTGCAGTGTCCAGGAGGAAACTACTTTGCTGTTTGGTCAACGCGGTTCCAATTAGCCTTTGGGTAATTGCCCACACGTGGGGTGAGGACCAATCCCTGCCCTCTGCCCTCACTGGACAGCCTGGACCAGCCCACCAGCCACACACTCTGCCCCCCCTCCACCCAGCTCTCCACTCAGCCCACCTGCACCCATCCACCCCTTCACCCACCCCTCCGCCCCCCACGCAGCTCATCTGCACCCACCCTCCACCTACCCTCTGCTCAGTCCACCTGGGTCCAGCGGCCCTCCCACTGCCCCTCACCCATCCTTCCACCCAACCCTCCCCCTCACTCCACATCCACCTGCACCCACCCCCTCCACCCAGCTCTCCACCCAGCTCTCCCCCACCCCTCCACCACCCACTTACTCCTCCATCCCCCTCTACCCAGCCCTTCACCCAGCCCTCTGCCCACACCCACACAAGGATTTGCCTGGGTCCCATATGGCAGAGTTGAAATACAATATTACCACACCCTAACCCTAACCCTAGCCCTAACCCTAACCATAACCCTGGCCCTAGCCCTAACCCTAACCCTAACCCTAGCCCTAACACTAACCCTAACCCTAACCCTAGCCCTAACCCTAACCCTAGCCCTAACCCTAACCCTAACCCTAACCCTAGCCCTATCCCTAACCATAACCCTGGCCCTAGCCCTAACCCTAACCCTAACCCTAGCCCTAACCCTAACCCTAACTGTACCACTAACCATAACCTCTAACCCTAACACTAATCACTAACACTAACCATAACTGTAATTTCTAACCCGAAACGCTAACCTTAACGCCTAACCCAAACCCTAACCCCTAGAACTAATCCTACTCTGACCCCTAAATGTAACCCTAATCCCTGGGCTTCTTAACCCTGGGCCCCCTGGGCTTCTTAACCCTAACACCTAACCTCTAACCTCTAACCCTAACCCTAACCCTAACCTTAACCCTAACCAGAACCCTAACACCTAACCTCTAACCCTATCCCTAACCCTAACCATAACCCCTAAAACTAACCCTAACACCTAACCTCTAACCTCTAACCCTAACCCTAACCTCTAACCCTAACCCTAACCCTAACCCTAACCTCTAACCCTAACCTTAACCCTAACCATAACCCTAACACCTAACCTCTAACCTCTAACCCTAACCCTAATCCTAACCCTAACCCTAACCCTAACCTCTAACCTCTAACCCTATCCCTAACCTCTAACCCTAACCATAACCCTAACACCTAACCTCTAACCCTATTCCTAACCCTAACCATAACTCCTAAAACTAACCCTAACCCTAACCACTAACTCCTAACCCTAACCCCTAACCTTAACCCCTAGCCACAGCCCTATCTCTACCTCTAACCCTAACACTAACTTTAATCCCTAACACTAACCCTTAACTTTAATCCCAAACACTAAACCTAACCATAACTCTAATCCCTAACCTTAACCCAAACTCCTAACCTTAACCCTAACCCTAATCCTAACCTCTAACCCTACCCCTAAACCTAACCTTAATCAATAACGCTAACCTTAACCCCTGACCAATAGCCCTAAGCCTAAACCTAACCTTAAACCTAACCCCTTACACTAACCCTAAACCTAACCCTAACACTAACTCCTAACCCTAATCCTAACCCTAACTCCTAACTCTACTGCTAATCCCTAACCCTAACCCCAACCCTAACTCTAAAACTAACTCCTAACCCTAACCCCTAACAATAACCCCAAGCCATAGCCCTATCTCTACCTCTAACCCTAACCCTAACTCTTAACCCTAACCCCTAACCCTAACCCTAACCCTAACCCTAACCCTAGTCCTAACCCTAACCCCTAACATTAACCCCTAACACTAAACCTAACCCTAATCCCTAACCTTAACCCTAACCCCTAACCCTAACCCTAATTCTAACCTCTAACCCTACCCCTAACCCTAACCTTAATCAATAACGCTAAACTTAACCCCTGACCAATACCCCTAACCCTAACACCTAAGCCTAAACTTAACCTTAAACCTAACCCCTAACGCTAATCCTAAACCTAACCCTAACACTAACCCCTAAACTTAACCCTAACCCTAACCCAAACCCTAACCCTATCACCTAACCCTAACCCTAACCCCTAACCCTAACCCTAACCCCAAGCACTAATCCTACTCCGACCCCTAAACTTAACCCTAAGCCTAACCCTAACCCTACTTCCTAACCTCTAACCCTAACCCTAACCCCTAACCCTGACTCTAACCATAACCCCTAACACTAACCCCTAAACCTAAACTTAAACCCTAACCCTAAACCTAACAATAACCCTAATCCTAACCCTAAACTCTAACCCTATCCCTAACCCTAACCATAATCGATAACACTAATTCTAACGCCTGACCAATAGCCCTAACCCTAACCCCTAAGCCTAAACCTAACCCCTAATGCTAACCCTAACCCTAACCCTAACATCTAACCCTAACCCTAAACCTAAAACCAAACCCTAACCCTATAACCTAACACTAACCCTAACACCTAACCCTAACTCTCACTCCTAACACCAACCCTAACTCCGAACCCTAAACCTAACCCTAACCCTAACCTAACCCCTACCCCTGACCCTAACTGTACCACTAACCATAACCCCTAACCCTAACACTAATCACTAACACCAACCCTAACTGTAACCTAACCCTAAACCCTAACCCTAACCCTAACTCGAACCCCTAGCACTAATCCTACTCGACCCCTAAATGTAACCCTAACCCTTCCTCCTAACCTCCAACCCTAACCCTAGCCCTAAATCCTAACCCCAACCCCTAACTATAACTCTAACCGTAACCCCTAACCCTAACCACTAACACTAACCTGAACCCCTAACCCGAACCCGAACCCTAAACCCTAACACCAAACCATATTCTCTAACCCTAACCCCTAACTCTAACACTAACCCCTAACCCTAACTGTAACCCCTAACTCTAATCCTAACCCTAACACCTAATCCTATCCCCTAAAACTAACCCTCACCCTTAACTCCTAACCATAACCCCTAACACTAATACCTAACCCTAACCCTAACAACTAACCCTAACACCTAACCCTAACCATAATTGATAACGCTACCCTAATCCCTGACCAATACCCCTAACCCTAACACCTAAGCCTAAACCTAACCTTAAACCTAACTCCTAATACTAACCCTAACCCTAAACCTAACCCTAACACTAACCCCTAACCCTAACCAAAAACCCTAACCCTAATCATAACTCCTATCCCTAACCCTGGCCCCTAATCCTAACCATAACCATAGCCCCTAACCCTAACTCCGAACCCTAAACCTAACCCCTAACCCTGACCCTAACTGTACCACTAACCATAAACCCTAACCCTAACACTAATCACTAACACCAACCCTAACTGTAACTTCTAACCCTAAATCCTAACCCTGACCCCTAACCCTAACCCCTAAAACTAACCCTAACTCTAACCCCTAACCCTAACCTTAAACCCCTAAACCTAACTCTAACCCTAACTCTAACTCCTAACCCTAACACCTAACCCTAGTTCCTAACTTAACCCTAACCGTAACCCCTAACACTAACCCCTAACCCTAAACTTAACCCCTAATCCTAAACCTAACTCTAACCCCTAACCACAACCCCTAACCCTAACACCTAGCACTAGCCCTACATCTACTCCTAACACTGATCCTAATCCTTAACCCTAACTCTAATCCTAACCCCTAACCCTAATCCTAACCCTTAACCCTAACCCTAAACCCTAACCCTAACACTAACCATAAACCCTAACCCTAACACTAACCCTAACCCCTAACCCTAACCCTTACCGTAACCACTAACCCTAACCCCTAACCCTTACCGTAACCCCTAACCCTAACCCCTAACCCTAATCCTATTCCTAACCCATAACCCTAACCCTAACCCTAACCCCTAACCCTAACCCAGCCCCTGCATCCACTCGCCCACCACACCTCAGATGTCCTTGTCTGAGCACTGGGCAGCGAAGCAATCAGAGCCTTGCAGCTGGCCTCGAGGGGCAGAGGAGAGTGCCCATCCCTACCCCCATTCCCCCATCCCCAGCACCTCCACCTCAGCATTCCCATCCCCATCACCCCATGCCCAGCACGCCCATCCCCAGCACCCCCATCCCCAGCACCCCATTCCTATCACCCCACCCCAGCACCTCTACCTCCAGCACCCCCATCCCCAGCACCCCATCCCCATCACCCCACCTCATCACCCCCATCCCCATCACCCCCATCCCCAGCACCCCCATCCCTAGCACCCCATTCCTATCACCCCACCCCAGCACCTCTACCCCCAGCACCCCCATCCCCAGCACCCCATCCCCATCACCCCATCTCATCACCCCCATCCCCATCACCCCCATCTCCAGCACCCCATCCCCATCACCCCCACGCCATCACCCCCATCACCATCACCCCCATTTCCAGAACCCCCATCACCAGCACCCCACCCCATCACCCCCATCCCCATCACCCCTATCCTCATCACCCCCACCCCAGCATCCCATCCCCATCACCTCCATTCCCAGCACCCCCATCCCAGAACCCCACCCCAGCACCCCTATCCTCAACACCCCCATTCCCCCACCCTCATCACCCCCATCTCCAGCACCCACACTCCCATCCCCATCACCCCCACCCCCATTACCCCATCCCCAGCACTCCTATCCTCAGCACTCCCATCCCCATCACCCCCACCTCATCACCCCTATCCCCATCACCCCCACCTCATCACCCCTATCCCCATCACCCCCATCCCCAGCACCCCCACCCCAGCACTCCACCCCATCATTCCCATCTCCAGCACCCCCACCCCAGCACCCCCGTTCCTAGCACCTTCACCCCATCACTCCCATCTCCAGCATCCTCATTCCCATCACCCCTATTCCCATCACCCCCATCTCCAACACTCTCACCCCAGCACCCCCATCCCCAGCACCCCCACTCCCATCATCCCCATCTCCCCCATCTCCAGCACCCACACCCCCAGCACTCCCATCCCCAGCACCCCCACTCCCATCATCCCCATCTCCCCCATCTCCAGCACCCACACCCCCAGCACCCCCATCCCCAGCTCCCCCATCTCCAGCACCCACACCCCCAGCACTCCAGGCTCTGGCACCCCAGCCCCAGCCCCTCTCTGCCACAAGTACAGCAGGCAGCCCCATCTACAAGGGGCAGCGACAGGACCATGCGGAACCCAAGCCAAATGCCAGCCACAAAAAAGAAATCGGAAAACATCTTCCCACGTGGAAAGGTGAGGTTCCGATTGCACCCGCCAGCCTCCTAACAGCTCACTTCCCTTCGACTCCCAGGGGGCCTGCCATTGGGAGGTGGGGTGTCATCCCTCTTCCTCAGCTCGCACTCTAAGACCAAAGGCAAAGGGGGTGCCTACCAAGGATTGGCTGCCGGCTTCCCATTTCAGAGGTTCTAGGCAGCATGAGACTAGAAGACCAGAGGAGAACAATGAGTGAGGGAGTGAGGGAGTAAGGGAGTGAGTGATGTGTGTGGAGGGCGGCCAGGGGAGGGGAGGGATGTGTGTAGGTTACACAAGGGCATAATATTTGATACAATGGGAAAGGAGAAACAATATCCTTTGCACAAGGGTAATATGCAAATTCGTCAGGACACCCTCACAGTAACAACCAAACAGCAGGCTGGGTGGGGTGAGCAGGTCGGCAGGAGGGGCAGTTGGGGACAATCAGGTCAGTAGGCAAAGGTGGTTAGGGGAGATCAGGCAAGCAGGCAGGCAGGATCAGGCCTAAACCAGCAGTCAGACATCCCCCAAGGGGTCCCAGATTGGAGATGGTGCAGACTGAGCTGAGAGCCACCCCCCACACACACACAAATTTCGTGCACCAGGCCTCTAGTTAAGTAATAGTAGCCCCATTTATTGGGCCTTTCTTATATGCTGTGAAGTATTTTGTACTCAATAGTTCATTTACTTTTCCAAACAACTCAGTGAGGGCAGCATCTATGTGCCCCTTTTACAGATGGAGATACAGGCCTACTGAGTCCCACAAGCTCTCGAGTGGTCAGGCTCCAGGATGCAGATCTGAGGCCCTTGCTGGGAAGCAGGTGAAGGGAAGGAACTGGTTTATGGCGCAGAGGCTGCGGCCAGACACAAAGAGCCCCTGGCGGTGGGGCCTCCGGGCTGCAGTCGTGGTGACAGGTGTGGCGAGCACTCCCTCTGAGGGTGCTCACATCACGGGGATGGACGCCTGTGTGCGGCCAGCTGAGGGGAGCACTGTGCTCTGAGGCCAGCCTCGCTGAGCACAGGATTGCCGGCAGGAAGCCGTTAGGGCTCAGAAGACGGTTCTGTCCCCTCTTCTTCATCAATCAGCTCTGCCCGCCATGTTCCAAGTCCCTCCCCTTCCCCCAGTGGGTCCCAGAAGAAGGAAGCAGAGAGCCCCTTTGTCTGTGTTCCTGTTTCTGTCCCTCCGCTGTCTCTGTCTCTTTAAATTCTGGGTTTGGAGATAAGGTTCCACCTCCTCTCTGTCTACCACCTCTTCCCCCATAACCAGCGTCTTAGTTAAATGGCAGATCGAACTGCATTAGGAAATGTGTGAGCCGACCTCTGTCCCTACTCCAGCTCTCCACAATTCAGAACAGAACACTGGAGTGAGGACAGGCCCCCGGTAGGTGAGGCCCTGAGAAGTGTGGGGGATCTGGCAGGGTTTGGGCACCGAGGGCGCGGGCCCTTTGAGGCAGCTCTGTCCTGCTGGCTCGGGCCGGAGAAAAGACTGTTCTGTGCCGAGTGTGTTCTCTGTCCCTAACCCTCAGACAAGCACCAACTTCCAAACTCTTATATCACGTATTACCGGGGGTTTTGTTAAACACACACACACACACACACATACACACACACACACACACACACATTTTCAGGGTTTTCCCCCACGGAGTTTAATTGGCTAGATTTTGGGACCAGGTTTTTTTTTGTGTTTTTTTTAAATATATTTTTTCTTATTGATCTCAGAGAGAAAGGGAGAGAGGGAGAGAAACTTCAATGATGAGAGAGAATCATTGATTGGCTGCCTCCTGCATGCATCTCCTTCCCCCACCCCCACCCCCCATTGGGAATGAGCCCACAACCCAGGCATGTGCTCTGATCAGGAATTGAACCGTGACCTCAAGGTGCGAAGCGGGTGCTCAGCCCCTGAGCCACGTCTGCCGCGGGCCCGGTTTCAGCAGGCATCCAGCGCGCGGTGCGGAGGCAGGCCCAGAGCACCGGGCCGAGCCCCGCCGCCTGTGCGGGAAGGGCGCGATGCCAGCAGAGGGGTCTGGGCCTGCGCGGCCTGCTCCCGGCGGCCCCAGCGGCCTGCTGGCAGCTCTGGGCCTGACGGGCGCCTGGGCGGGGCCACGCGGGGCGGGGTTAGGGCAGAGGGTGTTTACGTATCTGCACTCACGGCCTCAGAATGAGACCGGGGACACAGCCCTGGCCGGCGGCTCCGCGGGCCGAGCGCCAGCCGCGGAGGAAGGGCGGGTTCGACGGCGGGTTCGGGGCGGGTTCGGCGGCGGGTTTAATGGCGGGTTCGGCGGCGGGTTCGGCGGCGGGTTCGGTGGCGGGTTCGGTGGCGGGTTCGATGGCGGGTTCGGCGGCGGGTTTAGTGGCGGGTTCGGCGGCGGGTTTAGTGGCGGGTTCGGCGGCGGGTTTAGTGGCGGGTTCGGTGGCGGGTTTGGTGGCGGGTTCGGCGGCGGGTTCGATGGCGGGTTCGGTGGCGGGTTCGGCAGCGGGTTTAGTGGCGGGTTCGGCAGCGGGTTTAGTGGCGGGTTCGGTGGCGGGTTTGGTGGCGGGTTCGGCGGCGGGTTCGATGGCGGGTTCGGTGGCGGGTTCGGCGGCGGGTTCGGTGGCGGGTTTAATGGCGGGTTCGGTGGCGGGTTCGGCAACGGGTTTAGTGGCGGGTTCGGCGGTGGGTTCGGTGGCGGGTTCGATGGCGGGTTTAGTGGCGGGTTCGGTGGCGGGTTCGGCGGCGGGTTTGGTGGCGGGTTCGGCGGCGGGTTTAGTAGCGGGTTCGGCGGCGGGTTTAGTGGCGGGTTCGGCGGCGGCGGGTTTAGTGGCGGGTTCGATGGCGGGTTTGGTGGCGGGTTCGGTGGCGGGTTCGGTGTTGGGTTCGGCAGCGGGTTTAGTGGCGGGTTCGGCGGCGGGTTCGGTGGCGGGTTTAATGGCGGGTTCGGTGGCGGGTTCGATGGCGGTTCGGCGGCGGGTTTAGTGGCGGGTTCGGTGGCGGGTTTAGTGGCGGGTTCGATGGCGGGTTCGACGGCGGGTTCGATGGCGGGTTCGACGGCGGGTTCGGCGGCGGGTTCGACGGCGGGTTCGGTGGCGGGTTTAATGGCGGGTTCGGTGGCGGGTTCGATGGCGGGTTCGGCGGCGGGTTCGACGGCGGGTTCGGTGGCGGGTTTAATGGCGGGTTCGGTGGCGGGTTCGGCAACGGGTTTAGTGGCGGGTTCGGCGGTGGGTTCGGTGGCGGGTTCGATGGCGGGTTTAGTGGCGGGTTCGGTGGCGGGTTCGGCGGCGGGTTCGGCGGCGGGTTCGGTGGCGGGTTCGGTGGCGGGTTCGATGGCGGGTTCGGCGGCGGGTTTAGTGGCGGGTTCGGCGGCGGGTTTAGTGGCGGGTTCGGCGGCGGGTTTAGTGGCGGGTTCGGTGGCGGGTTCGGCGGCGGGTTCGGCGGCGGGTTCGGTGGCGGGTTCGATGGCGGGTTCGGTGGCGGGTTCGATGGCGGGTTCGGTGGCGGGTTTAGTGGCGGGTTCGGCGGCGGGTTCGGCGGCGGGTTCGGTGGCGGGTTCGATGGCGGGTTCGGCGGCGGGTTCGGCGGCGGGTTCGATGGCGGGTTCGGTGGCGGGTTCGATGGCGGGTTCGGTGGCGGGTTCGATGGCGGGTTCGATGGCGGGTTCGGTGGCGGGTTCGGTGGCGGGTTCGGTGGCGGATTCGATGGCGGGTTCGGCGGCGGGTTCGATGGCGGGTTCGGCGGCGGGTTCGGCGGCGGGTTCGGCGGCGGGTTCGGTGGCGGGTTCGATGGCGGGTTCGGTGGCGGGTTCGATGGCGGGTTCGGTGGCGGGTTTAGTGGCGGGTTCGGCGGCGGGTTCGGTGGCGGGTTCGATGGCGGGTTCGGTGGCGGGTTCGATGGCGGGTTCGGTGGCGGGTTCGATGGCGGGTTCGGCGGCGGGTTCGATGGCGGGTTCGGCGGCGGGTTCGGCGGCGGGTTCGATGGCGGGTTCGGTGGCGGGTTTAGTGGCGGGTTCGGTGGCGGGTTCGGTGGCGGGTTCGATGGCGGGTTCGGCGGCGGGTTCGACGGCGGGTTTGATGGCGGGTTTAGTGGCGGGTTCGGCGGCGGGTTTGATGGCGGGTTTGGTGGCGGGTTCGGTGGCGGGTTCGGTGTTGGGTTCGGCAGCGGGTTTAGTGGCGGGTTCGGCAGCGGGTTTAGTGGCGGGTTCGGCGGCGGGTTCGGTGGCGGGTTTAATGGCGGGTTCGGCGGCGGGTTCGACGGCGGGTTTGATGGCGGGTTCGACAGCGGGTTTGATGGCGGGTTTAGTGGCGGGTTCGGCGGCGGGTTCGGTGGCGGGTTTAGTGGCGGGTTCGGCGGCGGGTTCGGTGGCGGGTTTAGTGGCGGGTTCGGCGGCGGGTTCGGTGGCGGGTTTAGTGGCGGGTTCGGCGGCGGGTTCGGTGGCGGGTTTAGTGGCGGGTTCGTCGGCGGGTCGGCGGCGGGTCGGCGGCGGCCACGGGCACGGGCCTGGGCTGCAGGCTCGGTCCCTGCCCGGCGGTGCGCGCGGGAGGCAGCCAGTGGGTGGCCCTCCCTCCCTCCTCCCTCCCTCCTCCCTCCTCCCTCCTCCCAGAAACCAGTGGAAGTTAAGCCGCCAGGAGCGCGGGCACAGACCCGCCGGATAGACCCCTGGCCGGTCCCGCAGCACCGGCCTCCGCGGCCGGGATTGCGGGCTCCGCCCCGCGCGGCTCCGGGGCGCGGCCGCCTCCCAGGCCCTGCGGCGGCCCGGGTCCGGGCTGCGGAGGCGAGGGAGGCCCCGGGCGCCCCACAGCCTCTCCCTGCGCCCCCGGAGCGGGCGGCGCGCCGGGCCGGGGCTTTGTCGGGCCGCTGCGTCCCGCCGCCGTCCACGTGGCAGCGCCGCCGGCGGCGGGCGGGGCCGGGGCCGCCCACAGGCGGGCGGGCCGGCGCCGCGGGCCCTTTAAGGCGGCGGCCGGGAGGAAGTGCGGGGGACGCCGCCCGCCGCCCGCCGCCCCTCCGCCAACTTCGCCCAGCGGCCCGGCCGGGATGCGCCCGCCGGCGCTGCTGCTGCTGCCGGTGCTGCCGGCGCTGCTGGGGGCCGCGCGGGCCGAGCTGCGGGTGCGCGTGCGGCTGCCGGGCGGCCGGGTGGCGGAGGAGCGGCTGCAGGCCGACAGCGCGGGCGACAGCGTGGGCCTGGAGCTGCGGGAGCCCGACGGCGCCCTGGTCTCGCTCACCGCCGACTTCCGGAAGGTGAGCCCGCACGCCCGCCGGGCCGGCCCGCGCCCGACCCCGAGCCCCGGCCTCCAAGTCCGCCCCCGCCCGGTGCCTGCGGGACAGCCAGAGGCCCGGCTGCAGTGACGGCCAGTCCTCCTCCCCGTCCCCCTCCCCGTACTCCTCCCGGTCCTCCTCCCTGTCCCCGTCCCATCCCCTTCCTCCTGCTCCCCTCCTCCTGCTCCCCTCCTCCTGCCCCCCTCCTCCTGCTCCCCTCCTCCTGTCCCCCTCCTCCTGCCCCCCTCCTCCTGCTCCCCCTCCTCCTGCTCCCCTCCTCCTGCTCCCCTCCTCCTACCCCCCTCCTCCTGCTCCCCCTCCTCCTGTCCCCCTCCTCCTGTCCCCCTCCTCCTGCTCCCCTCCTCCTGCTCCCCCTCCTCCTGTCCCCCTCCTCCTGCTCCCCTCCTCCTGCCCCCCTCCTCCTGCTCCCCCTCCTCCTATCCCCCTCCTCCTGCTCCCCTCCTCCTACCCCCCTCCTCCTGCTCCCCTCCTCCTGTCCCCCTCCTCCTGCTCCCCCTCCTCCTGCTCCCCTCCTCCTGTCCCCCTCCTCCTGCCCCCCCTCCTCCTGCCCCCCTCTTCCTGCTCCCCCTCCTCCTGCTCCCCTCCTCCTGTTCCCCCTCCTCCTGCCCCCTTCCTCCTGCCCCCTTCCTTCTATCCCCCTCCTCCTATCCCCTTCCTCCTACCCCCCTCCTCCTGCTCCCCCTTCTTCCTGCTCTCCCTCCTCCTGCCCCCTTCCTCCTATCCCCCTCCTCCTGCTCCCCTCCTCCTGCCCCCTTCCTCCTGCTCCCCCTCCTCCTGCTCCCCCTCCTTCTACTCCTTCCTCCTATCCTCTTCCTCCTGCTCCCCCTCCTCCTGCTCCCCTTCCTCCTGCCCCCTCCTCCTGCTCCCCCTCCTCCTGCTCCCCCTTCTTCTACCCCTTCCTCCTATCCCCTTCCTCCTGCTCCCCCTCCTCCTGCTCCCCCTCCTCCTGCTCCCCCTCCTTCTACCCCTTCCTCCTATCCCCTTCCTCCTGCTCCCCTTCCTCCTGCTCCCCCTCCTCCTGCTCCCTCTCCTCCTTCTGCCCCCTCCTCCTGCTCCCCCTCCTCCTGCTCCCCCTCCTCCTGCTCCCCCTCCTCCTGCCCCCTTCTATCCCCCTCCTCTTGCTCCCCCTCCTCCTGCTCCCCCTCCTCCTGCCCCCTTCCTCCTATCCCCCTCCTCTTGCTCCCCCTCCTCCTGCTCCCCTCCTCCTGCTCCCCCTCCTCCTTCTGCCCCCTCCTCCTGCTCCCCCTCCTCCTGCTCCCCCTCCTCCTGCTCCCCTTCCTCCTGCTCCCCTTCCTCCTGCTCCCCTCCTCCTGCTCCCCCTCCTCCTGCCCCCTTCCTCCTATCCCCCTCCTCCTGCTCCCCCTCCTCCTGCCCCCTTCCTCCTATCCCCCTCCTCCTGCTCCCCCTCCTCCTGCCCCCTTCCTCCTATCCCCCTCCTCCTGCCCCCTTCCTCCTGCTCCTCCTCCTCCTGCTCCCCCTCCTCCTGCTCCCCTCCTCCTGTTCCCCCTCCTCCTGCTCCCCCTCCTCCTGCCCCCTTCCTCCTGCTCCCCCACCTGAACTCCAGGGCGGTGTGCCCTTCCTAGAAAACCCAAACAGGGCTGGACCCTCAGGAAACAGACTCAACCTGCCCTTCCCACCTCCATGGTGCCTTTGCCGAGTGAGCCTCGGCGCCCAGCCTGCCCTCCTGTCCGGCCCATGCCCGCCCGCGTGCTGTGGCTGGCACCTGGGCCCTCTCCGAGGGGCTGCTCGCGGCCAGGCTGGCCGTGTGGCCGCGCTGCAGTCTGGATGCCGCTCGGGCAGGAGAGGGGCGAGCTGGGCGGGGCCGGGGGCCGCGGGCGGGAGGCCGCTCCGGGAGGCATGTGTGGCCAGCTGCAGGAGCCCCATTAATCCCCAGCAGCTCACACCTCGCCATGTCTGCCATTCTTCTCAGGCTGGCCTCTGGCATCCAGGTTCCGCTGAGAGGGAGCTCCGGGCGGGGGCAGCCGCAGGCGGGGCTGGGCAGTGCCAGCGCCCAGGGCTCCCACCACTCCCAGGCCCGCCAGTTCTCGGCCTCCGAGCCTGCGGTGGGCGCCCGGAGGTTCTGCCCAGAAGGAATTAATTTCCCTTGTAGGAAAGAATGCGGGACACAGCGCTCCTTTGCTCCCTGCGCCGAATCCCTCAAGGCGTTGGGGAAGCCCGGTCTGCGGGAGGGCGCTTGCCCTTTGTCACCTCTGGGGAGGGGCCCGACTGGAATGAGGCAGGCTGAGGGCTGGCCGCCTTGGTCCCTGCAGGCCTCGCGTGCTCATCTGGAACGGGACGGGGACGGGGACGGGGACAGGGACGGGACGACGCGGCGCAGCCCGCGGCCACGGAGGGAAGCAGGAGCAGGCACAGTGCTCGCGGTGGTGCGGTGCTCAGGAGAAGCCATGGGCTGCCACCGCATCCGGGCAGGGACCCTCCCTGTCAGTTTGGGCGCAAGGAGGTTGGATGACAGACCCCAAGTCACACAGCAGGCGGCACCTCATAGTGACCTCTTTTTGGAGCACCGAGTGTCCGAGTTCTCCGGGGAAACAGAAATAACACACACACACACACACACACTCAGACACAGACACACACACACACACACACACACACACTCAGACACAGACATGCAGACACATGCAGACACAGACACACACACACACACATACACACACACACACACTCAGACACAGACATGCAGACACAGACACACACACACACTCAGACACAGACATGCAGACACAGACACACACACACACACTCAGACACAGACATGCAGACACAGACACACACACACACACTCAGACACAGACATGCAGACACAGACACACACAGACACATAGACATAGATACACACACATATACAGACACATATGGGACACACACAGAGTCATGGACACACAGAGAGACACACACGGACATATACGGGCATACACACGGACACACAGACACCCACGGAGACACAGACACACACACAGGTATATAGAAAGAGATTTTCAAATGTCATGACGTTTAAAAAATGTTTTATTCTCTGGGTATTAAGCAGTTCCACTTTTAACTTCTGAGGTCATTCATCCTCTCTGCACATCGGCTGCACCAGTCTGCACACCGCAATGCCTGAGGTTCCTCTTTTCCGAATCCTTCCAGCACTTGCTGTTTGTTGACTTATTGATGGCAGCCATTCTGACAGGTGTGAGGTGACACCGCATTGTGGTGCAATTTGCATCTCTCTGATGCTCCGTGACTGAGCATTTTTTCATATGTCTCTTGACTTTCTGAATGTCCTCTTTGGGGAAAGAGTATCCCTTCAGGTCCTTTGCCTGTTTAATTGGATTGTTTTCATTTTGGTGTTGAGTTACATAAGTTCTTCATCAGTGTTGGATATTAGCCCCTTATCAGATGTAACATTGGCAAATATCTTCTCCCATTCACAGGTTGTTTATTCATTCTGCTGGCGGTTTCCTTTGCTGTGCAAAACACTTTAGTTTGATATAGTCCCATTTGTCTATTTTTTCTTTGGTTTCTCTTGCCTGAGAAATACATCAGCAAACATATTGCTAGGAGAGATGTCTGAGATTTTGCTGCCTTATGTTTTCTTCTAGGATTTTTATGGTTTCAGGTCTTGCATTTAAGTCTGTAATCCATTTTGAGCTTATTCTTGTGTTTGGTGTAAGAAAGTAGCTTAATTTCATTTTTTGCACATCTGTCCAATTTTTCCAGCACCATTTATGGACCTGACGATCTGGATCCTATTTGTATTCTCGCCTCCTTTGGTGAATATTAATGGGCCCTAGGACATGCGTTTGCTTCTGAGCTGGCTCTTCTGTCCGTTGGTCTGTCGGTCTGCGTGCCAGGCCCGTGCTCTTTGATCACTGTGGCCTTGTAGTATAGTTTACTATCAGATGGCATGATTCCTCCAACTCTGTTCTTCTTTCTCAAGATTGCTGTGGCTATTTTGGGGTCCTTTGTGGTTTCAATAAGAAAGTAAGAGAGAGGACCCAAAAAATAAAATCAGAAATGAAAAAGGGGAATTAACAACTGACTCCACAGAAATACAAAGGATTGTAAGGAAATATGGAAACGATATGCCAACAAATTGGACAGGTGGGAGAAATGGACAAATCCATGGAAACATACAATCATCCAAAACTGAATCAGGAAGAATTAGAAAACCTGAATAGACAGATTACAGCTAATGAAATTGAAGTAGTAATCCAAAAACTCCCAACAATCAAAAGTCTTGACTTTTTGAAGATTACTACTTTCTTAATGAGACCGGGTAAAGGTCTGTCTTATTTATCTTTTCACAGAACCGCCTTGGTTTCATTGCCTTTTTGATTTTCTTCAGTCTCTATTTGTTTCTTTAGCCCTGTCTTTATTACTCCTTTCTTCTGCTCACTCTGTGCTTTGTTTGTTCTTCTTTCCAAGTTCCTTAAGTGTAAAATTAGATTGTTCATTTCAGATTTTTCTTGTTTCTTGAAGTATGCCAGTAACACTCAGAATTTCCCTCTTAGGACTGCTTTCTCTATGTTCCATAGTTTTTGAGTTGTTGTGTATTCATTTTCATTTGTTTCAAGATATTTTAATTTATTCCTTGATTTCATTGTTAACCCATTCCTTGTTCAGTAACATGTTGTTTAGCTTCCATGATGTGTTTTCAGTTTTTTTCTTGGATTGATTTCTACTTTCATACCATGATGGTCAGAGAAGATGCTGGGCGCCTCTCACAAGCTGGTAGCCAAGGTGAGATTTTTAAAATATATTTTTATTGATCTCAGAGAGGAAGGGAGAGGGAGAGAGGGATAGAAGCATCCATGATGAGAGGATCATGGAGCAGCTGCCTCCTGCACATCCCACACCTGGGGTCGACCCCACAACCTGGGCCTGTGCCCAGACCAGGAATCGAACCCTGACCTCCTGGTTCACAGGTCGATGTTCAACCCCTGAGCCATGCCGGCCGGGCTAGCCCCGGTGAATTTCCAATGTCAACGCCTCAGCATCTTTGCGCTGAGACTGGCCCCCTCCCCGCTGTGGCCTCCGGAGCGGCGGCCGGGCGGGCCACCCCGCAGGCTCACGGATGCTGCGGGCACCTCTGCGCACCTTCCCCTTCGCCAGCGTGGTCTCTGCGCCCCAAGCTCAGACTTGCAGGCGCACGGCAGGCCCGAGTGCGGGCTGCGGGCGTGTCGTGGGAGGTGCAGGCCAGGCCTTTGCCCAGCAGACGTGGTGGACGTGATGGGAAGCGGGGTGCCCACAGGGTCCGCAGGCCACTCCTCAGGTGCTGCTGGGGACAGCACACGGCGCTCCCCGTAGGATGGAGGTGTCTCCGTTGCTGCGCGCTGGGGTCTCAGTGACGGGGGGACAGGGGGTCTGGCTGGGAATCCTAGGAGCCTAGTCAGCAGGTGGTTGGGCCTGACGGGTCAGGGGTCAGGGGTCAGGGGTTAGGGCAGTGGTGACCTTGGGGATTTGGCTGACGGAGCCCTAGGCTGAGGGCGGGGGTGGGGTGGAGGGGCAGTGGGCGCAGCCCTGTGACAAGAGCCTGTCCCAGCCGGGCGCGCAGGGCGAGCACACCTGCTGCCGGCGGAGCCTGGGTGTGCGTGGCCGGCCGGCCGGGGCGCCCCGCAGGCAGCCAGCGGCGGGGCAGCCAGCGCGGCTCCAGCACTGGCCTGAGCCCCCCCAGCAGGAGTCAGTATTGAGGCTGGCTTCGCCTGGCCTCGGGGTCGCCCCCTGGTGTGTGTGATGAGAAGAGGCTGGACGAGAAGCCGGGAGGGGAGGGCGCTGGCCGTGAAGAGCAGGGCGGACTTGGGAGCGGGGCTGCTCAGTGGGGACCCAGGGGCACCCTGTCCTTTAGTCCTCGGCTCCCTTGTGGGGGGCTGGGCGCAGCCGGGCTCGCCCCCAGGCGGGGGCGGGCGGAGGAGAGGCCGCAGACGCTGCCGGAGGACGTGGGCGGTGGGCACGGGTGCGGCGAAGGCTGTGGCGGGCGGGGGCAGACCTCGGTGAGGGCAGGGCAGTCGCCGTGACCGGCACCCTGCCTGGAGGGAGGAGGGAGGAGGGAGGAGGGAGGAGGGAGGACTGGGCTGCACCGCACTGAGCCGCCGCCGGAGCCGCAGGGTGCGGGAAGAGCCGCAGGGCCGGCCCTGCTCAGATGCTGAGCACCTGGGTGTGAGCATTTGCAAAGCAGCAGAGGTGTGAGGAAGACGTGGCTCCAGGCGAGGTGATGCCAGGCCATCCCTCCGTCCCTCCATCTGTCCCTCCATCCGTCCCTCCATCTGTCCCTCCGTCCGTCCCTCCATCTGTCCCTCCCTCCGTCCCTCCCTCCGTCCCTCCATCTGTCCCTCCCTCCGTCCCTCCCTCCGTCCCTCCGTCCCTCCCATCTGTCCCTCTGACCCTCCATCTGTCCCTCCCTCCGTCCCTCCCTCCGTCCCTCCATCTGTCCCTCCCTCCATCCCTCCGTCTGTCCCTCCATCTGTCCCTCCCTCCGTCCCTCCATCTGTCCCTCCATCCCTCCATCTGTCCCTCCCTCCGTCCCTCCATCTGTCCCTCCGTCCCTCCATCTGTCCCTCCGACTCTCCATCTGTCCCTCCGTCCCTCCATCTGTCCCTCCGTCCCTCCATCTGTCCCTCCGTCCCTCCATCTGTCCCTCCGTCCCTCCATCTGTCCCTCCGACCCTCCGTCCCTCCGTCCGTCCGTCCCTCCGTCCGTCCCTCCCTCCGTCCCTCCCTCCCTCTGTCCCTCCGTCCCTCCCTCCGTCCCTCCCTCCCTCCCTCCATCTGTTCCTCCAACCCTCCATCTGTCCCTTCGTCCCTCCCTCCGTCCCTCCCTCCGTCCCTCCGTCCGTCCTTCCCTCCGTCCCTCCGTCCCTCTGTCCCTCCGTCCCTCCCTCCCTCTGTCCCTCCGTCCATCCCTCCGTCCCTCCCTCCGTCCCTCCATCCCTCCATCCGTCCCTCCATCCCTCCCTCCCTCCCTCCCTCCGTCCCTCCATCTGTCCCTCCAACCCTCCATCTGTCCCTTCGTCCCTCCCTCCATCCCTCCCTCCGTCCCTCCCTCCCTCTGTCCCTCCGTCCCTCCCTCCGTCCCTCCCTCCGTCCCTCCATCCCTCCCTCCGTCCCTCCGTCCGTCCCTCCCTCCGTCCCTTCCTCCCTCCCTCCGTCCCTCCCTCCGTCCCTCTGTCCTTCCATCTGTCCCTTCGTCCCTCCCTCCGTCCCTCCATCTGTCCCTCCGTCCCTCCATCTGTCCCTCCGTCCCTCCATCTGTCCCTCCGTCCCTCCATCTGTCCCTCTGTCCCTCCCTCCGTCCCTCCGTCCCTCCGTCCCTCCATCTGTCCCTCCGACCCTCCATCTGTCCCTCCGTCCGTCCGTCCCTCCATCTGTCCCTCCGTCCCTCCCTCCCTCCGTCCTTCCCTCCCTCTGTCCCTCCATCCCTCCGTTCCTCCATCTGTCCCTCCGACCCTCCATCTGTCCCTCCGTCTGTCCGTCCGTCCCTCCGTCCCTCCATCTGTCCCTCCGTCCCTCCCTCCCTTCGTCCCTCCCTCCCTCCGTCCCTCCCTCCCTCCGTCCCTCCCTCTGTCCCTCCCTCCGTCCCTCCCTCCGTCCCTCCGCCCCTCCCTCCCTCCCTCCCTCCGTCCGTCCGTCCCTCCCTCCGTCCCTCCGCCCCTCCCTCCCTCCCTCCCTCCGTCCGTCCGTCCCTCCCTCCGTCCCTCCGCCCCTCCCTCCCTCCCTCCGTCCCTCTGTCCCTCCCTCACTCCCTCGGTCCCTCCATCCGTCTGTCCTTCCGCGGAGGCAGCTTGTGGAGGTCCTGGCGTGCTGTGGTGGGTGTGGGGGGCCAGCGCTGGGTTGGGCAGGAGGGGCGGGCTGTGTGCAGACCAGGCGCCAGGAGGGAGGGCCCTGCCTCGGCCGGCCTGCAGGCCCGGCTGGCTGCTCCCGGCCCGGCGCCCCTCCCGGAAAACGCTCCTGCTCTGGGCCGGGCCGGGCCGCGCTCCCTCCTCCGCCGAGGACCGTGCTGCTGTAGTCACCGCCGACGCGGGGACGCAGGGCTGAGCCTCGAAACCCCTGGTCACCAGGCCTCTGTCCGCGTGTGCCCCCTGCGCCCAGGCCCCGCAGGCCGCGGCCGGTCCCCGTGGCTCCCTCCCCAGCCTCCCGCGCCCCCGCCCGGGCCCCGCCTCCTCCTGCGGCGCCTGGCGAGCGCCCCGCAGCCGCAGCGGGACCCCTGGTCCCCGGCCTGCCCGGAGCCTGCCTGGCGGCGGCGGCCTCCGCAGCGCGCCTCTCCCTCCCTGTGCGGGGAGTCGGCCGGGCCAGGGGAGCTTTCCGGAGAGGCGGGGTCAGGGCTGAGGGCCGCGGGGCCCTGTGCCATCGGCGGCGGCTGCTCTGGCTCACAGAGGCGTGGGGGGGGGGGGGGGCGGCCGGCGGGTCTCTGCCTCTCCCGCCGGCCGGTGGCTGGGCCGAGCGCAGGTTGCTAGCCGGCGCCGCACCGGGAAGCAGGCCCGGGCCTGGGCGCCCTGGGTCCGCGGGGCGGGCCTCCCTTGGACCCCGGCTGCCTTTCCTCTCGTCCCATGGCCTGGAGCACCACCCTCCCCTCCCGCTGCTCAGGGGACACAGGACGGCTTCCTCTCCGCCGGCACACAGCGAGCCCCGGACCCCGGCAGCGGGCCCCTCGGCCGCGCGTGCCCGGGCTCGGAGGTCAGACAGACGGCCTCGCCGTGTGGCTCCGGACGAGTGTCGGCCTGCGGACCAAAGGTCTCCGGCTCAACTCCAGGCGGGCGGCGCCTTGGACGGAGGCAGGCTCCTCCCTGGCCCCAGCCCGGCGGCTCCTGCAGGAGGCAGCACGGTGTCTCTCACCCGGGTGTCCTCTCTGACACCCCTCCCTTCCCTCTTCCTGAACCAGAGGGCCAGCCCTCGGCGAGGAGTAACAGCGGCTGCCGTGGCAGGCGGTGCCCGAAGCGGGGCGTGGGTGGGCTGCCCTGGCTCTGGACATGCGGCGGTGGGTCCGAGTGAAGCCTCCTGGCAGGTCGGAGCCGCAGTGGCAGCTCCCTGAGGGCACCGCCCCAGTGCCGCCCCCCCCACCGCTGACCTGCGGCCAGAGGCCAGGGCTGGGGGGCCTGAGGACATATCTCCTGCCCAGAGGAGCTGTGGGCCACCCGACTCGCCCCCTGGGGCCCAGGGAGCCTCAGCGCTGAGCCTCTGTCCCACTCTGGGCCCTGAGCCTCAGTCCCCCCCCTCTGGGCCCTGAGCCTCCGTCTCCCCTACCCCCCGCTCTGGGCCCTGAGCCTCCGTCCCCCCCTCTGGGCCCTGAGCCTCCGTCCCCCCCCCCCTGGGCCCTGAGCCTGTGTGTGTGTGTGTGTGTGTGTGTGTGTGTGTCCCCCGCTCTGGGCCCTGAGCCTCTGTGTGTGTGTGTCCCGCTCTGGGCCCTGAGCCTCCGTGTGTCGTCCCCCCCCCCTCTGGGCCCTGAGCCTCTGGGTGGCCAGGCCCTCGGTGGGCTGGGGGGTGGGGTGGGGGGGAGCGGGACGGTCTCAGGCCCTTCCTGGAGCAGGTGGACAGAAGCCACCGGCCTGTGCAGGGAGGGGGCCAGGGCGCCCTCCTCATGCAGGCGCCTCGGCCCTCCCAGACCAGGACTGCCGTGGCCCCCAGGCCTCTCCCAGGCGGGGTCTGGACAGGCTTTTAACTGGACGTCAGAGAGAGGGCGGAGTGGGGGAGACGGCCTGTGAGAGGAACACGGAGAGGTGCCTCCTGCACACTCCGACCGCCGCCAGACCTGCAGGCCGGCCGGGCCTGGAGGGGACTGCACCCACCCTCAGCGCAGGGGCCCCCGCCGCTGGGCCCTCGGCTGCCTCCACGTGCAGGCACTGCCGGCCGGGCCCTGGGCTCCCCTGGGGCTGCTAGGAGGCACTGCGGGAGGTGAGGGCAGAGCCCAGGGCCCCCAGGCAGGTAGGCAGGCAGGAAGGGGTCCCACCCCACAGGGAGTGGGGAGGGCCATTCCCAGCCCGCGGGAGGGGCGTTGGGCGGGTCCCTGTGGGCCCCGCCTCAGCCAGCCCCCCGCCCCCCCAGCACGTGAAGATCCTGCGGGCGCTGGTGCTGGGGGAGCAGGAGAAGGGCCAGCGCCACTTCCAGGCGCTCTGCTTCCTCACCCGTCTGCGCGACCATGACATCATCCCCAGCGAGGCCATGGCCAAGCTCCGGCAGGTGAGCGCCCGCCGTGGTCCCCCTCCGCCCGCCCAGCGCTCCCACCCTGCAGCCACCGCATGCTGCCAGCACCAGGCCTCGGCACTCGGACCTGAGCCCGACTCTGCCCTGGCCACACCCGAATCAGTACCCCAGACCCTGTCCGCACTGAGCCCTCCGGCCCCTACAGTCAGCGCCCCACTGGGGGGTGGCTGGGCGCTCGCCCCTGAGGGTGGCTCTGTCCTCAGACCAGTGCCACCTCCTGTGCGGGCTGCAGTGGGACAGCGCCTCCTCAGAGCCTCACCTCCACCTGCCCCTGGGCCTGCCCCTCCCAGGAGGCATGGAGCCGGCGGTCACCCCGCTGACACACTGCCCCCGTCCCGGGACAGCAGGACGGGGTGCTTCTGGCCGCGAGGGAGGGTGGTGTTTCTGAGCGGCCCCAGACAGCCCAGACCTGAGACCTCCGGCCTGGCCTGTCTGCTCAGTGACAGGGACGGGGGAGGGGACGGGGACGGGGGAGGTGATGGGGAGAGGACAGGGGAGGTGATGGGGAGGGGACAGGGGAGGGGACAGGGGAGGGGACGGGGGAGGGAACAGGGATGGGGGAGGGGACGGGGGAGGTGATGGGGAGAGGACGGGGGAGGGGACGGGGACAGGGGAGGTGATGGGGGAGGGGACGGGGGAGGTGATGGGGAGAGGACGGGGGAGGGGACGGGGACGGGGGGTTGATGGGGGAGGGGACGGGGAGGGGACGGTTGGGGACAGGGGAGGGGATGTGGGAGGGGGAGGGGACGGGGGAGGGGACGGGGATGGGGGGGTGACGGGGGAGGGGACGGTTGGGGACGGGGGAGATGACTGGGACGTGGCGCCCCAGACTGGCGGGCGCTGACGCCGGCGCACCCACACCCGTGGGGACGGCCTCCTCCTCCACAGAAGAACCCCCGTGCCGTGCGCCAGGCGGAGGAGGCGCGGGGCCTGGAGCGGCTGCACATGGACGTGGCCGTGGACTTGAGCCGGGCAGCCCTGCTGAGCCCCCACCTGCACACCGTGTGTGCGGAGGCCACGGACGCCGTCTACACCCGCCAGGAGGACGCCCGGTTCTGGCAGGAGCAAGGTGCGCGGGCCTGCCCTCGCCCGGCACCGGCGGTGCGCGGGGGCTCCCGGGCCCCTCGTGGTGAGGGGCGGGGAGGCAGACTCCCGTGGGAAGCACCAGCCTGACATCCCCCGAGCTGGTCCCCAGTGGCCACTGCCACCTCCCGCAGCCCGCGCCCGCCTCTCGGCCCCACGCCCTGGCATCCTGCCCTCCCTCCTGGCCCCCCCAGGCTCCTGACTTCCTCCTGCGCCCGCAGGCAGCAGGCGGGCCTCCCCGGCGGGGCTAGCTCCTGGGGTGATGAGGGGCCGCCCTTCCCTGACCTCCCCTGACCTTGCCTCTCTCCCCCTGACCCCAGGTGTGGACAGCTCCATGTTCAAGGCTCTGCCCGCGGACACAGAACAGGCGCTGCCTCGCTGCGGGCAGGCGGGGGACCGGGGCGCGCCCTGTGTCTGCCACTACGGCCTGCGCCTGGCCTGGTACCCCTGCATGCTCAAGTACTGCCACAGCCGGGGCCACCCTGCACCCTACAAGTGCGGCATCCGCAGCTGCCAGAAGAGCTACAGCTTCACCTTCCTCGTGCCGCAGCGGCAGCTGTGCCCCTGGGGGGAGGACCCCTAGCTGGGGACTCGGCACACCTTCCCGCCCCGAGGCCTTCCTCCCCTCCCCTCCCCTCAGCCCAGAGCCTGTGAAGAGGGGGTGGTGTGCGGGTCACTGTGACTGCAGCCCCTCCCCTGTGTCTGACGGAAGGGGCTCTGCACACTGCACCCCTCCTTCAGCCTCCCAGTTTCACGCCACCAATGCCAGCCTGTGATTCTCCTTTGAACTCTGCAGGTTTAGACCCCACAAAGTGCCTTTTCCTGGGCCTGCCCCCAGCAGCCACCGTGCCTTCCGGCAGAGGCCTGGCCACGGGCAGGGCACCTCACCCTCTGAGCGGAGTCCTGTCTGCAGGCTCTGGGATGGGGGAGCGTGACAATGAGGAAAACTTGAATTTTTAGTGCAAAGTATTTATCGTTTCTACCAGAAATTAAACGTTTCCATTTCCATTTCTACTTGATGGGCTGGCCAGTGCTGCCCCAGCTGTGAGACGTGGTGGGGGGGGGGGGGTAGGGGAGTCACTGGGTCACAGATGAACCCTGCACTGGGAAGAGGAGGCAGACACAGGTGAGCAAGCCAGACAGTGGGAAGATGGAGTATTCCAGAACCAGACTTCCAGGCTTCAAATCCTGAGGGTCTAGCTGCTTCTTTGCTGTGCAATCTTGGTCAAGTTCTCCTTTCTGCCTCAGCCCTCTCAGCAGTGAAATCAGCTTAATTGTGAGACGTGAGTTCACACCTGTCGGGTGCCCAGCAGGGTGTTACTATGATTACATCACTAGAGGACCAGCGCACGAACCCCTGCACCCATGGGGTCCCTCAGCCTGGCCTGCAGGACCCGGCTGAAACCACCTCTCTGACATTCCCTGAGGGGCCCCAGGTTTCGAGAGGGCACAGGCCAGGCCAAGGGACCCCATGGGTGCACAGTCAGGGCCTGGGAGGGATGTGGGAGATTGGCCAGCGGGGGAGGGACCGAGGGAGGACTCCAGGGTGTGTCTGGCCCATCTCACTCAGTCCCGATCGGCTGGACCCCAACAGCAAGCTAACCTACCCGTCAGAGCATATGCTCCCTGGTGGTCAGTGCTAACCTACCCGTCATAGCAAGCAGTTGAATGGCCTTAGCATATCATTAGCATATTACACTTTGGTTGAACAGACGACTGGGAGACTGGACACTTAGCATATTAGGCTTTTATTGTATAAGATTTCTGTCCATGAAGGAGCAGAGTCCTCATTCTAACGCAGATCACCAACCCACACTCCGAAGCCCCTCCCTCCGACATGCTGCCTGCGGGCAGAGGCTGTCGCTGCGCGCTGGGCCAGAGACCGCAGGATTCCCAGAGGACAGATGGACAACGGACTTACTGCCCAAGCCCTGGAGGCCAGGGGATGTGGGTGGAGGCTGACAGTGGTGAGAGTTTGGCAAGGTGGGGGGTGAGTGTGCTCCAGGCTGGAAAGCCCCGGGTCCCAGCTCCTCAGGAAGAGGGGACCAGGGGGGTCAGCCTCACAGGCCGTGGAGAAGGGGCAGCCCCCCACTCTGCTCCCAGCACCCCAGAACAGGCTGCAGCTGCCTTGAACCTGCAGGCTGGAGGGGGGCTGCAAGCCAGGCGTAGCCACGGCCATAGTTAGGCGAGCGTTCCTCTCTGACCCTGTTTGCAAGGATAAGATTCAGCCGAGCGGAGGGGGTGGGGTGGGGCGTTGCTTCTCCAGCACATCTGGCCTTGGGCCTGAGCCCTCAGCCCTCCTGGGGATGAGGGAGGCACCATTTGGAGAAGCGTCTTCCACCCTGTTTGTCTGCCTTTTTTGTTCATTTTAAATCCTCACCTGAGGACTTCCCGTTGATTCTCAGGGAGAGTGAAGGGAGAGGGAGAGACAGAGAAGAACATGGATGCAAGAGAGACACATTGATTGGTTACCCCGCACGTGTCCGGCCAGGGCTTAGGGCTGGGGAGGAGCCTGCAAGCCAGGTACGTGCCCTTGACTGGAATAGAACTGGGACTCTTCAGTCCACAGGCCGACTCTGTTCACGGAGCCACACCGGCAGGGCCTATGTGTCTGCTTTTATTGAGGGGGTGGGGTCTCCACATCATATGCCTTCCCTACTCACTTTCAAAATAGCTGAAATCAATACTTTTGTAAAAAGTAATATTTTCAAGACTTGGAGTGTTTTTCTGATATTCTTTTGGGACGGCCCCTGCCTGGGGCCCCTGCTCGGTGTCGGTCATGGGGATGAGAATTAAAGTCCCCTGAGGCCTGGGCCAAGCCACCAGGGCACCCCAGTTCCACCACTGCGGCCACGTCCTGCTGACGGGCCGGGGCGTCGGGGCCGGGAGCGGGTGACAGACGTGGCTGCGGCCTGAGCGGGGCCACGCAGTGCTGACGCCGGGGTGCCGGGGTGCGGGGCCTCCTTCCTCCGGCCCCCGTGGGCGCCTGGGAGGGTTCCGGGACGCCTTACAGGCGTGGCTCTGCTCCCCAGCGGTCGCCCACCCCGTGACCAGCCCCAGTCCCGGGGCCTGCAGGGAGCGGCCGCGTCCCCCATCTCCCCGGCGCCCGCTCAGACCCTCAGGCCTTCAGGGTGAGGCCGGCCCCCGCCACGCCAGGGAGAGGCTGAGGTCCCTGAGGAAGTGGTCCGTGAGAGGGCGGAGTCCGTAAGTCCAACATCCTCACGGGCTGGCCACTTGGGCAAAACCTGGAGTCTGTGTCGTTGCTAATCGTCAGCCGAGGACTTTTCGAGTGGAAGGGAGGGTGGGGGGGATGTCAGTGTGAGAGAGACACGGAGCGGCTGCCTCACAGGCCTCAGCCAGGTTGGGGAGAGCCCGCACCCAGGCCCAGGTCCTTGACCCTTCAGTCCTCAGGCCGATGCTCTAGCCACTGAGCCACACGGGCCAGGGCAGGACTCCTGATGCCCAAAGTGCCAGCTGGGAACGCCGCAGGGCTCTCGCTCCAGCCGGGCAGAGCTGCTGCTTTCCTTCCAGGCCCTCAGCCGGTCCAGGCCTCGGCAGACGGGCGTCCAGCGCAGGCGGCTGCGGTCCCTCGGCCGGCTGCAGGGCGCACAGAGGGCAGCCGGGGAGATCGTCTGTCTCTCTTCCTCTCTCAAATCCATGAACATTTCTTCTGGTGAAGATTTTAAAAAGCACAGCTTCCCAGCAACCTGGAGACAGCATTAGCCCAGACCAGCACACAGCGGGCGCCACCCTCCCCCGACGGCCACGCCCATCGCTGTCCCCTCTCAGCCCGCCCATCGGTCCTCGGCCTCCCTGCCCGCACCGGCGCACCTCTGCCAGCCAGCTGCGGAGAGGACTGAGACCCAGGGCAGGACCAGACTCCACCGATGTCCCTGCTCCGCTGCCCTCCCCTCACATCCAAAGGCTCTTCCTCCTCTGCTCAGCCCCCTCTCCCCTCTCCATCATCCCTTTCCCCACCCCTGTCTCCCCTCCCCTCCCCCCTTCCTCCTCTCCCCTTTCCTCTCCCCCTCCCCCTCCCGCTCTCCCTCCCTTCTCCCTCTCCCCTCTCCCTCTCCCCTCTCCACCCCCCTCCCCTCTCCATCCCTTTCCCCACTCCTTTTTCCCCTCCCCTTCCCCCTCTCTCCCTCCCTCTTCCCCTCTTCCCTCTCCCCCTCCCATTTCCCCCAGTGGTTCTGTTCCCATAGAGACCCTGGCTGGTGACCACAGTGTCCCCAAGGGGGCCCAGGGTAGGAGCCGTGGGGGGCAGGACAGGGATGAGGGGTGCACTCCGGGGAGAAGGCCCACCTGAAGGGCTCCCTCAGCAGGAGAGAAGGAGAAGCACAAGCTGGTGCAGGCCCAGCCTAGGGGAGCCACGCCCTGGGGGCCGGAGGGCAGGTGCAGTCCCTGTGGCTCCCTCCGGCGTCCCAGCAGCAACACCTCTCCCTCCAGGCTCAGACCCCCCTTCCAGCTGCCTCCTGCTGTGAGGTGCTGTCCCTTCACCCCACCATGGCTGCCCTGACCCCTCTCTTTTCCTCCTCTCTCCCTGCTTCTGCCCATCGCCCTGGAAGGAGTTCACTCACCCTCAGCTCCAGGCCTTCCCTCCCTGCCTGTCCTGCCTGTCCCTCCCGGGCCTGCGGCGCACAGCCTGTCACTGGAGCTGGCAAGCTGGCCCACACTGATGGCTGAGCTCTGAGCTCTGAGCTCCGGCCGCCTGCTGGGAGCCTGTCTGTGCTCCTTGCACACACACACACACACCATCTCACTTGGGGCCTTTCCGAGCCCATGCTGTTAGTGCCGCACCGAGGGACTCGCCCGGGCACTGGCCTGCAGCATCGCAGCTGGGTGCTCCGGGAGCAGGTCTGGGTGCCATCCCTTCCCAGCTCCCTGCCGAGTGGCAGCGGCAGTGGGTCCTCGGTTGGGGCTCTGAGTGCAGGAAGGACAAGAGCCCCTGACGCCCCCTGTGGGCTGCTCGGATGCTGCAGAGATGACCGGCCACAGGACTGACCCCCGAAGGCCAGGTCTCCTTCCGCTGGTCGCCTGGGCAGAGGGTTCCAGGGTACAGTCTGGCCTTTGTTGGGGAGCAGGGACCAGACGGCCCAGCAGCATTCTGAAGCTCAAGTTCACTGTCCGGCACTAGGCCCTCACCTTTGACCCCCCAGCCCCCCACGCTCAGCCTCGGCAGGCTCTCCCGGGGGTGCAGGCTCTCCCCGGGGGTGCAGGCTCTCCCCGGGGGTGCAGGCTCTCCCCGGGGGTACAGGCTCTCCCAGGGGTGCAGACTCTCCCAGGGGTGCAGGCTCTCCCGGGGGTGCAGGCTCTCCCGGGGGTGCAGGCTCTCCCAGGGGTGCAGGCTCTCCCCGGGGGTGCAGGCTCTCCCAGGGGTGCAGGCTCTCCCCGGGGGTGCAGGCTCTCCCAGGGGTGCAGACTCTCCCAGGGGTGCAGGCTCTCCCCGGGGGTGCAGGCTCTCCCAGGGGTGCAGGCTCTCCCCGGGGGTGCAGGCTCTCCCAGGGGTGCAGGCTCTCCCCAGGGGTACAGGCTCTCCCAGGGGTGCAGGCTCTCCCCGGGGGTGCAGGCTCTCCCGGGGGTGCAGGCTCTCCCGGGGGTACAGGCTCTCCCAGGGGTGCAGGCTCTCCCCGGGGGTGCAGGCTCTCCCGGGGGTGCGGGGTCCTGAGACCTCCTGAGACCTGCGGGGAGGCGCTCGGCAGGCTCACAGCCCTCTCGCCACTAGAGGGCGCCGTGGACTTAGCCTTGCCCTGGACATGAGGGAGAACCTGCGCCCCGCCTGGTCCAGGGAGCCTTCAGCGAGAGCGCTGCGGAAGGCGCAGCCCAAGATCAAAAATGTGCATTTAAAAACAGAGTGGCCCCGGCTGGTGTGGCTCAGTGAATAGAGCATCGGCCTGTGGACTGAAGGGTCCAGGGTTCGATTTCCAGTCAGGGCACAGGCCCAGGATACGGGCTCGGTCCCTGTGGGGCGTGCAGGAGGCAGCCGATCCATGGCTCCCTCTCATCACTGATGTTTCTCTCTCCCTCTCCCTCTCTGAACTCAATAAAAATATTTTTGAGTAAATAAAGCAGCGTTGTTATGCCGTTTTAACATAAAACACTTCTTAGTATGTTCTGGTGTTTGGAACTTCCAGTGCAGAATGGGTGGTGAGTGTGCGGGCGGAGCTGGTCCCGGGGGCGTGGGGCGGCCCGGTGGCCAGCATCGGGGACACAGGGCCAGGGAGAGCCCTCGCTCCCATGTCTTCTCCGGCCGAATCCCCAGAAGCGGTGGCCATCATGGTTCCCAGAGCACTCTCGCTCAGGGCCCTGACCCCACACCCTCTTCTCAGTCCTCTGGCCCCGCGTGCCCCCAGTGTGCTGGGCTCCGAGTTCGTCCTGGCGTCTCCTGGTTCCCGTCGGCCTTCGGAGCAGCTGAGCTTGGACGATCCTGCGAGGCCCCGGCAGGGCTGCCCCCGCGGCCCTCTGGGCCGGCGTCTGGCCGGCGGGAGGCTAGAAGGGACTTGCTGCTTGGTGGCCTTCCAGCCCGGCTCCCCACCTCCTCAGCGCTGACAGCTCAATCCCGCTGACGGGCAGGGAGCCGGTGCCAGCAGGGCGGCCGCCAAGGAGGCCCTGCTCTCTGCTCCGGGCGGGACGGCTGGGGTCCAGGCCCCGCAGCGTGTCTGGAAGGGAGGCCTGGTTTCCGGCGTTTCGAGACCGAGCCTGGGAGCTAGAGAGTTCCTAGCGGTGCCGCCAAGGGGACCCCGGGGCCGAGGGGCCGCGTCGGTTTGGGGACCACAGCGTCCTGGAGGGAGGGAGACTGCGGGGGGAGGGGAGCGGCCCAGGGAGAGGTCATTTGCATGTTATTTGCATAGGGCTCTCCTGATGTCCAAAGGCTCTGAAATTTCCTGTCCCTCCTCTTCCAGCCTTTCTTCCTCTGTTCCTGTTAACCCCAGGCCACCTCCCTCTCCCTGGCTTTCCTCTCCCAAATGGCCGAGTGGACTGCCAGCTCCAGGGCTGGCACCTCCCCCTCCTTCCTCTGCCCGAGCCCACACAGCTGAATTCTGGGGGCTCCATGGGGGCAGGGGGAGGGCAACGGGGTCTTTGAGTTCCTGTTTAGGGCAGCTCGTTGAAAGTCAGCGAGAGGAGGACTCAAACCTGTCCACAGGGAGCCTGAGCGGGAGGAGCAGGTGGGGCAGAGTGGCGGGCCTCTGCTCAGGTGGCTCGCCCTGTGACCTCGCACAGGACGCTGCGGCGTTCCGAGGCCCCGGAGGCAGGCCCGAGGCGCTGAGTGCAGCTCTGGGCTCCGCGAGGGCGGGCTGGCCTGGAATCCTCCCCGCTGCGTCTGCGTTGCTCTCCGTGAACCCCAGTCTTCTCTGGAGAAGGAGCCTAAAATTATATCTTCTGCCCTCGCCAGGGGGGCTCAGTGGATAGAGTGTTGCCTGCGGGCCACAGGGTCCCGGGTTCGATTCTGGTCAAGGACACATGCCCGGGTTGTGGGCTCCTCCCTGACCGGCCCTGGTCAGAGGCATGATGGAGGCAACCAGTTGATATTTCTCTCTCCCTCTCTCTACTCTCTTTAAAAGTCAGCGGGAAAGTGTCCTCCCCTGGGATTTAAAGTGAAAGGACCCTCCCTTCTCGGCTGTGCTGACCAAGATTCTTGCCCAGCAGGCGGAGCTCCGGCTCCCGGTGGAAGGATGGGAAAGGAGTGAGAAGGAAAGAACGGGGATCCTGCCGCCCCGCCCCCCCTCCCCCCTCCCACGTCTGACACCCAAGGCTGTGCTTCAGCTGTCCGTCTTGTCTCTGGAGTTCCCCCACCTCCCCCACCTCCCCACCCCCCAGGCCCGAACCCAGGCCCGGGCGCTGGAAGGCACATGCTCCCCTGCTTCTGGGTAACGGCACGAGGACAAGAGAACCGGCCAGGGACGGCAGAGTCAGACCTCCCTGCACACAGCCATGCAAACGACATGCAAATTGGGATGGGGACGTCGCAGGCAGGCACACCGGATATATAAAATGTGCTTTGTAGGATGGTGGTAGGTGAGGTGCAATTGCAGGTCAGAAATGGACCCCAGGAAAGGGGCCTACCAGCAGGGAGGGGAGGGAGAGGAGGCAGAGGGAGGGAGGAAGAGGAGGCAGAGGGGAGAGAGGGAGAGGAGGCAGAGGGGAGGGAGGGAGAGGAGGCAGAGGGGAAGGAGGAAGAGGAGGCAGAGTGGAGGGAGAGGAGGCAGAGGGGAGGGAGGGAGAGGAGACAGAGGGAAGGGAGAGAGAGGAGACAGAGGGAAGGGAGAGAGAGGAGGCAGAGGGGAGAGAGAGGAGGCAGAGGGGAGGGAGAGGAGGCAGAGGGGAGGGAGGGAAAGGAGGCAGAGGGGAGGGAGGGAGAGGAAGCAGAGGGGAAGGAGGAAGAGGAGGCAGAGTGGAGGGAGAGGAGGCAGAGGGGAGGGAGAGAGAGGAGGCAGAGGGAAGGGAGGGAGAAGAGGCAGAGGGGAGGGAGGGAGAGGAGGCAGAGGGGAGGGAGAGAAAGGAGGCAGAGGGGAGGGAGGGAGAGGAGGCAGAGTGGAGGGAGAGGAGGCAGAGGGGAGGGAGAGGAGGCAGAGTGGAGGGAGGGAGAGGAGGCAGAGGGAGGGAGGAAGAGGAGGCAGAGGGGAGAGAGGGAGAGGAGGCAGAGGGGAGGGAGGGAGAGGAAGCAGAGGGGAGGGAGGGAGAGGAGGCAGAGTGGAGGGAGAGGAGGCAGAGGGGAGGGAGGGAGAGGAGGCAGAGGGAAGGGAGGGAGAGGAGGCAGAGGGGAGGGAGGGAGAGGAGGCAGATGGGAGGGAGGGAGAGGAGGCAGAGGGTTGGGAGAGGAGGCAGAGGGGAGGGAAGGAGAGGAAGCAGAGGGGAGGGAGGAAGAGGAGGCAGGGAGGAGGGAGGGAGAGGAGGCAGAGGGGAGGGAGAGGAGGCAGAGGGGAGGGAGAGGAGGCAGAGGGGTGGGAGGGAGAGGAGGCAGAGGGGAAGGAGGGAGAGGAGGCAGAGAGGAGGGAGGGAGAGGAGGCAGAGGGGAGAGAAGGGAGACAGAGTGGAGGGAGGGAGAGGAGGCAGAGGGGAGGGAGAGGAGGCAGAGTGGAGGGAGAAGAGGCAGAGGGGAAGGAGGGAGAGGAGGCAGAGGGGAGGGAGGGAGAGGAGGCAGAGGGGAGGGAGAGGAGGCAGAGGGGAGGGAGAGGAGGCAGAGGGGAGGGAGGGAGAGGAGGCAGAGGTACCGAGTGGGCCTCCCTGGACTCACTTGGCAGATAATTTGGTTGATCTCTTTCCGCAGTGGGAAGAATGGGTGGCATGTTCCCCCCCCCACCCCACCCCCCCGCTTGCCCGTGGGGCGGGGAGGAGACAGTGTGGCTGGGGAGGGAGGTCTCTGTATCTGAAGATGCAGTTCTGGCTGGTTTTGCTCAGTGGATAGTGTCTGCCTGTGGACTGAAGGGTCCCAGGTTTGATTCTGGTCAAGGGCCCAGGCCTGGGTAAAGGCCTTGATTCTGCATGGGTGCGCGCACCTCTGAAGCCCTCCCCATTACCCAGGTTTCCTTCCTGGGAGCCAAGGACCGAGGCCCTGGCAGGCGGGACCAGCCTGGTAGCAGGGGCAGGGGCAGAGCAGCCAGCGGAGCTGCGGGGCCAGGCCAGGGCTGCTCCACAGGAGGAGCGTTGGAACTGCGAGCAGAGGGAGCGGCCCGCAGCCTCTCCTGTCCTGTCTGTACAATGGAAACAATAACAGCCCGGTTTCCGAGCTGTGATAACAGGACAGGCGGTGCTTTCCCGTGTCAGCACGGTGCCTGCAGAGCTGGGGAGGACAGCAGAGCCGCGGGCGGAGGCCTGTGGGGAGGAAGGGCACGGTGCTCACGCTGGCCGGACAGGGGCCTTGCCTCAGCAACCCTCACAGACACCAGAAGCATGTGTGTGTGTGTTGGGCGGGAGGGTCAGGTCTGTGATGGGTGCACAGGGCACTGGAAGGGGGTCCAGAGACCGGGCTCCCACCAGGGGCCGTGTGACCCTGTCACTGCCGGGCTCTCTGGACCCAGCGCCCTCACCGGTGAGGGCTCCCGCGGCTCCGGAGCCGCAGGCGGGCCCAGAGGCGCGGGCCGGAGCTGCCCCTCGTGCCGAGGTGCCGCCCGGTACAGACGAGCGGCCTGAGTGCGAGGGAAGCCGTGCTTCCTGCCGCCCAGAGGATTCCCAAACCAGATCTTGCCGCTCCCCCTCTCCAGCGCCAAAGGGGCAACGGGCCAAAGGGCCAGTGGAGTCGGCCGCCAGGGCCGCGCGGCGGCGGCCGGCGGGGTCAGGGGCCCTGCCTCCTCCCGCCGCTCCGTATGCAAATGCTGCTTTGCCTGGGCCGGGGGCCAGCGCCGCCGGGGCGGGGCGGGGCGGGGCGGCCTCACCTGGCGGCGCCTGCCAGCGCGGGCCTGGGCCGGCCCAGCGCGAGGGGCCTGGCTGCGCAGGGCGCCGGCGGGCCACGCAGCAGCCTGGTCGGCCCGCCAGGGGCAGGATGGTGAGCCTGGAGCTGGTGCACTCAGGTGGGAGCGGGAGGGAGCGGGAGCCCCGGGGCCTGCGCCGGGCGGGTGGGGGCCCCACAGGCGGTGTGCTAGCCGGGGTGGGAGGTAGGTGTTGGGGACCGTGGGAAAGCAGGCAGTTGGGCTGCGGGGCTGGGGCGGCGGGCTCCCCAAGCTTCCCTCCTGGCTGTGGGGGTGAACTCGGGCGCCTGCACGGCCTGTCCCCTCACTGCAGGGGTGGCTCGCTCACTGCGCCACACGGTGTGGCCTGGGAGGTGTCACTGAGAAACACACTAGGACCCACATGTTCCACGTGTGGGTCTGGGCTTTTCCGTGAAGCGGAGGCAGAGGGGGCACTGTGCGGCCGGGTGGGCGGAGTGGGGCCAGGCCCGCGGGGAGCGGGGGGGGGGGCGCGGGGGGGGGGGCGGCCGCAGGCCTTGCAATGCTGTGCTCCGGGGTGGGAGCAGGGGCGTGGGGAGAGCTGGGCGGGGCCCGTGGCAGAGGCGAGTCCACTCTGCCCCCTCGCCCCCAGCAGACAGGAGCCTCCTCTCCTCGCGGGCAGATGGAATGTGTCCCAGGAGTCAGTGTCTCCTGCAGGAGTGGAGTGTGGCCTGGGGTGAGCCCACGGACCCTGCTCCCAGCTGGACGGCAGGGGCGCTGCCCCTGAGGGCGGGCTTGGGGTAGGGGCCTTCTGGAGCTCACGCACTCCCCACGGGACCGCCACTCGGACTGCCGAGGGAGGGATGGTGCTGTGACCGCTCCCTTTCCTGGAGGAGGATGGGAACGGGGGGGGGGGGGGGACGCGAGGCCCACCCCAAGGAGCAGCAGCTGTAGGCCTTGCTCTGTCCTGGGCCACCAACCCCGGGGACACGCATGGCCCCTGAGGCAGGCGGGCAGGGTGCTGCTCTGAGGGACCGGTGTCAGGAGCTGCCGGGAAGGGCTCGGGAGGCCACCACCTGCCGGCAGCCCCATCCCCCTTCACCTCCCACCCGCAGGCCTCAGAAACACACCCCTTCAAGTGGCCAGTCCTTTAGGACCAAGATCAAAGACTCCCAGGGGGCTTCACCCTCCCGCTGGGGTGGGGCGGGGAGAGAGGGCAGCTGGACCGGCTTCCTGCCCTCTGCAGGCTGAGAGGACGAGCAGAGAACAGCGAAGCAGGGACGGGAGTGAGAGGGCTCAGCCCGCAGGCTTGGCCTGGGAGGAGGCCGAGGCCCTCATTATGTGGGTCCAGCCCAGAGGGGAGCCCTAAGGGAGGGGTGGTCCTCGGGACGGTCTCCGTCCCCCTCCTGGGTCTCCGATCCTCTGCCTCCCCTCAGGTGCGGCCCTGGTTTCCCTCTGGGCACACACAGCACCCCCCAGGCTGCCTGTGGGTGGGGTCCGCGGGGTCTGCGCGCGGCGGGCGGGGCCTGGGCGGGGCGCCTGCTCCTGCGGGAGGCCCTGTGAGGTCGGTCTGGGCCCCTCAGGGCCCTCAGCCCAGCGCCCTCCTGGCGGGAACTGGTCTTGCGGGCCCTGTTCCCCTCCGCTGGCCTCTCTCCGGCTGACGGAGCCCCCGTGGACTCACTGGCACCGGGGGAGCAGGAAGGTCGAGAGCAGGAGTGCACAGTGGGCGCAGGCCCCTCAGATGGCGCCACAGCCGTGGCCCTCGAGCCAGGCCACCCTTCGGCTCTGTGACCTGGTGTGAGACGGCAGGGCTGCCTGGGCCTGGCGTGTGCACGTCAGAGAGCAACGCCCACGTGGAGCAGGAGCAGGCTGGAAGTCCCCAGACCTGGGCACCACGGCCAAGGAGGGGCTGCCAGCTAAGCCAGGCAGAGGGGGTGAGAGGGATGGTTGGGCAGAGAAGGAGAGGAGAGAGAAGCAGGGAGCAGCCAGACGGGAAAGGCTGGCCACAGGCTCCTTCTCTGCCACCCCCAGAGCTGCTCCCTTGGGCTGGGAAGGGTCAGGGACGGCCTGGGGGTCCTGGGTGGAAGGCCGGGGTCCTGGGTGGGAAGGCCGGGCAGGGGGTCCTGGGTGGGAAGGCCGGGGTCCTGGGTAGAAGGCCGGGGTCCTGGGTGGGAAGGCCGGGGTCCTGGGTGGAAGGCCGGGGTCCTGGGTGGAAAGCCGGGGTCCTGGGTGGAAGGCCGGGCAGGGGGTCCTGGGTGGGAAGGCCGGAGTCCTGGGTGGGAAGGCCGGGCAGGGGGTCCTGGGTGGGAAGGCCGGGCAGGGGGTCCTGGGTGGGAAGGCCGGGCAGGGGGTCCTGGGTGGGAAGGCCGGGGTCCTGGGTGGAAGGCCGGGGTCCTGAGTGGGAAGGCCGGGGTCCTGGGTGGAAGGCCGGGCAGGGGGTCCTGGGTGGGAAGGCCGGGCAGGGGGTCCTGGGTGGGAAGGCCGGGGTCCTGGGTGGAAGGCCGGGCAGGGGGTCCTGGGTGGGAAGGCCGGGGTCCTGGGTGGAAGGCCGGGGTCCTGGGTGGGAAGGCCGGGGTCCTGGGTGGGAAGGCCGGGGTCCTGGGTGGAAGGCCGGGCAGGGGTCCTGGGTGGGAAGGCCGGGGTCCTGGGTGGAAGGCCGGGCAGGGGTCCTGGGTGGGAAGGCCGGGGTCCTGGGTGGGAAGGTCGGGGTCCTGGGTGGAAGGCCGGGCAGGGGTCCTGGGTGGGAAGGCCGGGGTCCTGGGTGGAAGGCCGGGGTCCTGGGTGGGAAGGTCGGGGTCCTGGGTGGGAAGGCCAGGGGATCCTGGGTGGGAAGGCCCGTAGTGCGAGGGAGTGGATTTCTCTGGAAGGAGCAAGTCTCCTGCAGGAAAAGGGGAGCCCTGGCTGCCTCCAAAGTGGCACGGGGCCCCTTGAATGTTCTCGGGGACATGCCCTGTCATGGTGCCAGGAGAGTGGGGGAGCTGGGCCCGGAGGTCTGAGGCAGGAGGATACCAGCCTGCAGGGGCTGGCGCCCGCGGTCCACAGGCACCCAGTCGGCAGATGCCTGAGCAGGGTGCTCCGGGGCCCTGCGGGAGCAGTGCAGTATCGGCGCCCTCCCCCAGAGCGACGAGCCTCCGGGGAGGGAGTGATGGTGAAGAGCCGGCTCAGCTGCAATGAGATAAGCGCTCCTCTCCCTCGCGCTGCGGTCTGGCCCCAGCGCCGGCTTCCCGGGAGTTTCGGTGTTGGCCCATTTTTAGGCTGAGACCCAAGAGCTCGTCCCACCCATCAGCCCCAGTTCCTACGGGCAGGAACCGGTTCTCGGCAGAGGAGTCCCCGTGGGCCTGAGGAGCTCTCCCAGGTCACCCCCACTCAGGCTCAGGCCGTCGGGCTCAGCGGGCCATGGGCTGCCTCACGGGCGCGCGGCCCGAGACTCCTCAGCATCCTGCGTGCGGCAAGCAGGACGGCCCTGAGCGCCAGGAAAGGAGGCAGGACTGGGTCTATCCAAAGGCAGCGAGGGTGGGCACTGGGAGAGAGCTTGGGTTACGGCGTAAAGTGATGATGTAGCTAAAAAAAAAAAAGGTGCCCTATTGAAGGCCAGGGTTCGAGGCAGGCTGGTTCGAGGCTCAGGCAGCCCAGCCTCCCTGGACCGGAGCTCTTCCTGTGCGTGAGTGTTTGAGGCGAAGCCAGAACTTGGAGAAAGCCGCGGGGGCGCGGGCGGAGGCCGTTACCACAGAGCTGCGGGGAGACTGCGGGGAGAGCTGGCGTGGGGTGGGAAGGGCGCCGTCTCCCCGCTCGGCTTGCCGCCTCTGCCTCTGCGGCACAGGCGTGCTTTGTGCCAGGGCAGCCGCGTGCACCCTTTTATTTGCTCCTCGCCGTAACTCTGGAGAGTATCTTTGTTCCCATTTTCCAGTTGACAAAACTGAGGTTCAGGTACGTGGCCAGGATCCTCCAACTCATTGCAAAGGCACTGGGATTAAACCCAGTTCTGTCTGCTACCCAAACCCAGGCTCCGAATGACAGGCGCTACTGACACAGATTCAAAAATCTCCAAGGGGCCCTGCCTGGTTGGGCTCAGTGGCTAGAGCGCCTGAATGGACTGGAAGGTCCTGGGTTTGATTACAGTCAGGAGCACAAGTTCAGGTTTGCACTCGACCCCCGGTGGGATGTGCAGGAGGCAGCCCATCAATGATGCTCTCTCATCATGGATGTGTCTGACTCTCCTTCCTGCTCCCTGCCCCCCGAGACCAATAAATATACATGTTTGACAGGTCACCAAGCGGAGGGTCCCCATCCCGTCCTCCTGCAGCCTCTGCTTTCCCTCAGCGCCGCCCAGGCTCGGTGAGCGGTGCTCGGGGGGAGGCAGACAGAGCCTGACGCCACTGGCTCCAGGAGAGCAGCCCGCGCCCTCTGCCGGTGAGCCCAGCGCCCACTGGTCAGTCTGCATCTTCCGCAGGACAGGCTCCTCGGAGAGCTGCAGATCGCAGAGAAGGGACTTGGGCTCAGGAAGGCCCTCCTCAGTGCAGTGCATGGAGGTCCCCAGGCGGGTCTCGGGGAGGCCGTGCGGAGCTCCAGGGTTTGGTCTGGGAATCATCACTTTGGCAGGTCTCCTAACAGCCCTGAGGCCACAGTGGCCCCTCAGGTTGCTTCCTTAGAACACCCTGGCTTCTGTGGTGTTCTAAGAGCTGGGGAAACTCTGGGCTCCCCATCTCTGTCTTGCTAGGCAGGGAAGTCACGCCTCCTGCCCTGTAGTCACTACATCCCCAGGGGCCACAATTTAAATCTCTTGCAGAGCCACACACATCATTGCTCTCCCCCAAAATGGGCAGGTTGCTCTCACTTTCCTTAGAGAAGTGGTCTCCCTCTCCCTGCATCCTAATAATGTCCAGACTGCCAACTGCTTATGACCTCATGCAAATGAATGCTGCCTGCTTACCTGGGATTGGCTGGTGAGCCAGGTATGCAAATTGACTCATGGAGACTTGATCTGGTTTGAAAGAGTTAAAGTGCTGCCCCAAAAAGAGGTGGGGTGAGGGTTCGTGCCATTTGTATAAGATACTAGAGCTCCATGGCATGAAGATTCCTGCAAGAATAGGGCTTCCTGCAGCAGGAGCGAAGCCCGCCTTCTCCCTCACTCCCTCCGGCCTGATGCCTCCCTTCCTCCCTTCTCAACCGCTTCACTCCCTTCTGCAGCACTTGGCTTCCTTCTATGCTGTCTTCAGTCTTCCCTCCATGCCTGTGTATGCAAATTAACCATAATCTTTGTTGGATTAATTTGCATACTCACTCCTGATTGGTTGATGGGCATAGCGAAGGGATGGTCAATTTGCATGTTTCTCTTTTATTAGTGTAGACTAAAGGCCCGATGCAGGAAATTTGTGCAAGAGTAGGCCTTCCTTCCTCTGGCCACAGGCAGGCACCCAGGACCTGGGCTTCCTCCACAGCCCTAACTTCGTCAGGAAAGCCCGCGGGTCTAATTAGAATATTATGCTTTTATTATTATAGATTCTTCTGGGTGTTTGCTAAGGAGCATAGTTAGAGAGTGAGGTCGAAGTGCCTCTTTCTTCTCTCTCCTGCCTTTGGAGGGCCTTGAGGGCCTCCTCGCTTATTGAAATGCAGCAGGACAGAGGCAAACCCACAGCCCCTCGGCAGGCCTTCTCTTCTGCGAGGCCCAGGCCTACCTGTCGCCCCTGTGCTGCTGGCGTGTAAGAGAGAAGTAGGACCTAGAAGGACAGGGCCAGGGAGACCCCAGGAGCTGGGTTTCATTCCTGGGGCAGCTGCTGACCTCTGAGATCCAGAGGACAGGCAGGAATTGGAGAAGAAATGTGAGCAGGTGACTACTTAGTTCAAGGTCTTCTTACCTTCCAGGATCGGGTTTTACGGGGAGGAGGGAAGGTGGCTATTTTTTATGCTGCTTTAACAAGTAAAATAAAGCCCCCGAATCCAAAAGGAAATGAGGATTGGGAATGGCAAGCCTTCTCTCCCAGCCCCACCCCCTTGTGGCATGTTTACCATGGAGCTTGGCGGTGGGAGGGAATGACCATAAGTAATATGAGGTGAGGAAGAGGGGGAGGCCAGCGAAGGGAGGAGGAGATTGTGCCCGGAGCTGTGGACATGTGAACGGCTGTGAGTCCAGAAGCCAGGATTGTGTAAATTACACATTCACTTTGCTGTTTGGGTAAAGCCACATGTGTCCTAGCAAGAGGAAGTGTGACCTGCTGCTGAAATCACTGTGCTTTCCCTACAGATAGCAAGATGAGTGGGGACGGAGCCCCTCCCTCAGGTGGTCACAGCGCCCTGGGCCAGGTGGACACAGGTAAGATGGTCTTCTCTTCCGGGTGGCACAGGAAGACAGAGTGGGAGAGAGCTGTTGAAATCTTCCAACACTGTGGTGTCTGTTCTCACATGGTCCGTTAGCCAATCAGACCCAGAAGGTGGGCCCTAGGGAATGCAGGAATCCCAAGGGTCATGGGTAAGTCCCGAGCCTCTGAATAATGCACCTTGACCTGCAGCGGAATAGAGCTTGGCTAGAAAAAGGCCAGACACTTAAAATAAAACAAAACAGTTAGGGGGCAGATTCGTGTCTTGATGCTCCATTCCAACACCCTAAAAGCAACAGGCACATCCCGGCTGCTACTGGCGGACAGAAGGCAGATGCTGTCTTCAGTAAATGGAGACCCGAGCCTCCGTTTCCCCCCCTCCCCCCCCCCCCCGATTTCTCACTGGTCCTCAAGGGCCCACCAGACCCACGTGCGGAGCAGGAACTGGAGAAGGTGAAGCCGTGGGTGTGAGGAGTCACAGAGGGAGGCCTTTGCATGTGAGGAAGAAAGAGGCAGGGAGAACGGGAACACCTGCCTGCTTTTAACTCTCTAGTTCAGGCCTTGCTTTGAAAGCTCCATATAATTAAAAATAAGTTAAAGAAAGAGAGCATGAATTGTAACCTCACCAAATAACTTTAATAGCATCCCAACAAGACTTCAATTAGCCTTTCATCTGGGTCATTGGAGACGTGGAAATTAGAAGTGGAAAGGAATCGGTGACCCCAGAGCTAAAATACCTTCCCAGTCTTCAGGTCAGTCTCCAGTACCGTCTAGTTCCATTCTTGAAGCTAAAAGGCGGGGTGAGGGATAAAATAACTGGGTTTGGGGGGTGGGGCGGGGCGTCTGGAGGATGCATGCTCGGTTCACTCTCTGCCCCGCATTTCATACTGAAACAATGTCTGTTCACACAAGCAGAGCGGAGGCTGCTCATTTTGTTTCGTGTGCAGAGACAGCTGAGCTAGGAAAGTGGGCCAGTGGCGTCGTTTTGCAAGTGATTTATAACCGAGTGTTTTCCTGAGCTTCTGTGGGTGAGACACTGTCCTTCCCAGTCGAGAAGAACTCCAGCGAGGCTTTGAAACCAGCCCAGCTCTGACACTGCCCCAGAGAAGAGCCAGATGGGGTGTGCGGGAGATGAGGGCTCAGCTCGGGGCTGGGGCAGGATGCGAGGTGTTGACACTGTGAGCGAGGTTGGCCTCCTCTCGGGGACTGTGGAGCTGGGTGCAGACAGTGAAGGAGAAAGAACCCAGCCATAGGTTGGGACTCAGAGTCTGACTTCATCCCAGGGTTACTGACGATCAGCGTGCAGCCTGAGCCCAGCCACTGTGCCTCTGTGGAGGCAGCAGCAGGCGGCCTGGAGCAGTGGGCTTAGGCTTGACAGAGCCGATGGGAACTGCAGCTCTGCGCTTCCCGGTGCATGCTCAATATGTTAGGTGCGGGATCGGCACGTGGGTTTAGGCGTGGGATCGGCACGTGGGTTTAGGTGCGAGATCAGTATGTGGGTTTAGGCGTGCGATCGGCACGTGGGTTTAGGTGCGGGATCAGTATGTGGGTTTAGGCGTGGGATTGGCACGTGGTTTAGGTGTGCGATCGGCACGTGGGTTTAGGCGTGCGATCGGCACGTGGGTTTAGGTGTGAGATCGGCACGTGGGTTTAGGTGTGCGATCGGCACGTGGGTTTAGGTGTGGGATCGGCACGTGGGTTTAGGTGTGGGATCGGCACGTGGGTTTAGGTGTGGGATCAGCACGTGGGTTTAGGTGTGGGATCGGCACGTGGGTTTAGGTGTGGGATCGGCACGTGGGTTTAGGTGTGGGATGGGTACGTGGGTTTAGGTGTGGGATCGGTACGTGGGTTTAGGCGTGGGATCTTCACGTGGGTTTAGGTGTGAGATCAGCACGTGGGTTTAGGCGTGGGATCTTCACGTGGGTTTAGGTGTGGGATCGGTACGTGGGTTTAGGTGTGGGATCTTCACGTGGGTTTAGGCGTGCGATCGGCACGTGGGTTTAGGCGTGGGATCTTCACGTGGGTTTAGGTGTGCGATCGGCACGTGGGTTTAGGCGTGGGATCTTCACGTGGGTTTAGGTGTGAGATCGGCACGTGGGTTTAGGTGTGCGATCGGCACGTGGTTTAGCCTCCCATCCTATAAAGGGATGAGACTGGCTGGGAGCCGGCGGAGGGTGTGTGAAGTCCTTAGCGCCTTGTGTGGCTCCTGGCAGCCAGACCATCGCTCCCTGACTGGCACCACGGGCCTCGGTGATGCTGTGCTGCTTTGTGCTTTGGTGATGCAACTGCTGGGGGCCCTTCTCCCCTCATTCCTGCTAAGCAGGTCGGTCCCAGAGGCTGGTCTTTCAGTAAAGGGTTCTGTGTGGCTCCTGGACTCCAAGGAGACCATGAGTCCACGCTGCCTGCACTTCTCGTCTTTCCCTCACTGGGACCCAGCTCAGCGGCCGGGCCAGCTCAGCGGTGGGAGCACCAGTATGTAGGTGATCATCAAATTGCTGCATGTTTTGCAGACAGAAAGAAGAGGTTGCTAATTAAGCAACCACACTTCCTGGAAAGCCACCGTGACTCAGTTTTTACAGAGGAGCGCTTATTATGCGTCACCATGTTTACCACTTGGGTTAATGGCTTTCTTGGGGTTTGAAGAGGCAGGTTCCTCTTCCCAGCAGGGCAGAATGAAGAGGCGGTCTGTGCCTGGGTTTAAAGGAATCATAAACAGAGGTGACCTAGAAAGCCAGTGCCCAGGGCACTTTGTGTTGTGTGAAATCCCCACCAAGCACAGGTTTGGGGGGGCCCTGGGAAGATGAGGAGAATTTTTCCATCCACACTGGCCCGGGTGGCCAGGCCCAGCACCCCCAGACCCAGCAACCCCAGGCCCAGCACCCCCGACCCAGCACCCCAAGACCCAGCACCCCAGACCCAGCACCCCCAGACCCAGCACCCCCAGGCCCAGCACCCCCAGACCCAGCACCCCCAGGCCCAGCACCCCAGGCCCAGCACCCCCGACCCAGCACCCCAGGCCCAGCACCCCTGACCCAGCACCCCAGGACCAACACCCCCAGACCCAGCACCCCCAGGCCCAGCACCCTCGACCCAGCACCCCAGGCCCAGCACCCCCGACCCAGCACCCCAGACCCAGCACCCCAGACCCAGCACCCCCGACCCAGCACCCCAGACCCAGCACCCCAAGACCCAGCACCCCAGACCCAGCACCCCAGGCCCAGCACCCCCGACCCAGCACCCCAGACCCAGCACCCCAAGACCCAGCACCCCCGACCCAGCACCCCAAGACCCAGCACCCCAGACCCAGCACCCTCAGGCCCAGCACCCCCGACCCAGCACCCCAGGCCCAGCACCCCAGACCCAGCACCCTCAGGCCAAGCACCCCCAACCCAGCACCCCGACCCAGCACCCCAGACCCAGCACCCCAGGCCCAGCACCCCAGAACCAGCACCCCCAGGCCCAGCACCCCAGGCCCAGCACCCCCAGGCCCAGCACCCCCGACCCAGCACTCCAGACCCAGCACCCCAAGACCCAGCACCCCAGACCCAGCACCCCAAACCCAGCACCCCCGATTCAGCACTCCAGGCCCAGCACCCCTGACCTAGCACCCCAGACTCAGCACCCCAGGCCCAGCACCCCCAACCCAGCACCCCAGACCCAGCACCCCCAGGCCCAGCACCCCAGGCCCAGCACCCCCAGGCCCAGCACCCCAGGCCCAGCACCTTCAGGCGCAGACACAGAGTCCTGGCTGGGGAGACGGCAGGACAAGCCTTTTTTCCTCTCGTCCTGCTGTCGGCGTTTTGAGGGTGGAGAGTCAGCTGCCTGGTCTCAGGGTGACAGCTCTAGGGTCAGGGAGGCCCCCGCCCACGCCTGCCCACTCCTGGCAGAGGTTCGAGCGGGCTGTTTCTGGATCCCTGCACTGTCCCTCTTCGCCACCCCTCCGGTCCCCACCTGCTGCACCCTCCGGCATCTGGCTGGCAGCTCTTTAGCGGGGCTGGCGGAGTGGCCGGTAAGGAGACACCAGGCATTCCACACCCAGGTGTGATGACAGCCAGCAGCCTGCGAGAACCTCCCAGCTGACAGTGAGGAGGACGGAGGAGAGGCTGCTCGTCAAGGGCGGGTGCTGGGAAGAATGTCAGCTCCTTTTCCCAGGACCCCACACCTCGGCACTGACAAAGGAAACCTGGTCTTCCAAGTGGCTCTATCCTCAAGTGGTGGGGATCCTGGGCCAGCACAGGGACCGGAGCCGGAGAGCGGGAGCGGAGGGAGCAGGGCTGTGAGAGGGCAGGAGAGGGGTCCACTCTGAGGCAGCGCCTGGCCGTGGGGGTGTGGGCAGGGGGGCAGTGGGGGGAGGCAGGGCTGGCCACTCACTCCCCTTCTGTGGAAGGTGAGACTCTGGACCTCAGAACTCTCCTTTCTTCTCTTCTCCTGCACCAGCCTCGCCCACGCCCACGCACCAGCCCCTGCCACCGGCCCCCTGCCCAGTGGGGCGGGGACAGCCAGATGACAGTGGGGCAGATGCCTGAGGAGGCCCCGTCCTCCTAAGAGGAGTATGTGCGGGGAGGGGGGGCAGGGGAAGGAGCGCTGGAGACGGAGGCTCGGTCAGCTGTCCCTTCCTCTCTGGCTCCCTGTCCGTGTGCACGGAGTGACTGACGCCTGCCCACCGGGAGCAGCGGTGTGGGCGCCTGGCTCCTCGCTCACCTGAGCTTTCCGCTGAAGAAGGGACGGCGGAGCTGCAGGGAGCCGGAGCTGGGCGTTCTCCAGGGTCCCGGGCAGAGAAGGACCGTCTGAGCCAAGACTAGCAGCCCTTCTCCGTCAGCGCGCCCAGGCCTCCGCCCGCGCCCAGGCCTGCGCAGGGAGGCAGGAGCCTCGGAGCTGGGGCCGGCGGGCGGGCGGAGAGCCATTCTCCGTCCACCAGTGCGGCCTCAGGGAGAGAAGGCCAGGCACCTCGGGGGTCCTTGGGAGCGGGAGAGCTGGAGGGAAATGCACAGGCCTCCGATCGGAGCTTTTCCTGAGGAGGCCTGTGCACACACACACACACACACACACACACGCACATGCAGGCGTGCACATGCGTGCTCCTCACTGGCCCAGGCCCGGTCGGGGCATGTGCAGGGGCAACCAAATCATGTGTCTCTCTCACCTCGGTGTTTCTCTCGTCTCTCCCTCTCTCCCTGAATCCCATGGATGAGGATGGACAGCAACACAGGTGGCTCTGTCAGTGGGGACGGTCAGGAGACAAGACCGGCTCTGGGCTCTGTCCTGAGGGACGTGGGGCCCGCCTGCTGTGCTGAGCAGCGGGGGGGGGGGGGGGGGGTCCTGGCAGGCAGGGAGCAGGGGGCGGGGGAAGGGGCTGCAGGAGTGGGAACAAGGGGTGAGCCAGGCCGCCTCCCAGAGGAGCAGGGAGCCCCGTCCTGCAGACGTGGGGTGGGGCTTGGGGTGCAGGGATTCTGAGGGGACAGCTTGCCCACACCTCTCTCCTCTGGAGACATCTCAAACCAGCCCAGAGAAATGAGGACGCACTGTGCTTGCGACTGCTCTTCCCACTAAGAATAGCCAATGCCACAGTTTCTCGTGGACTTTTTAACTCCATCTCCCTCGCGTTTCCCCCTCTGCTCCGACACAATCCCCTCCTCAGCTGGCAGTCCCTCCCTCTCCCCAGAGGCCCTGCTGGCTAAGCCATCTCTGGGGCAGCCCTCCTGCCTGGGGCTCCCCCCGCCCCCCCCACGCTGTCCCATTGCCCTCAGGAACACCGGAGAGAAACACCAGGTGAGAGAGACACATCGACCGGCTGCCTCCTGCACGCACCCTGACCAGGGCCCAGGCCGGGGAAGAGTTTGCAACCCAGGAACCTGCCCTGGACCTGAATTGAACCCGGGACCCTTCAGTCCACAGGCCGACCCTCTAGCCACTGAGCCACGCCCTTCAGGGCCACCCTCTACATCTCGTTCATAGACGCCCGTGGGCAGACCTGGGGGTCCGGGGCTCAGAGGGGCTGGGGGCTGAGCCGGTCCGGGGGGCCAGCTGCTCTTCCTTTGGGGTCTCTGGGAGGCAGCGCGCCCTGCACCGCTGCCTCTCTTTGGCCCCAGAGCACAGGAAGGGACAAACGGGGAGCCTGGTGGGGCGGCCGCACCTCTCCTCCGGCTGAGCCCCACGCTCCACTGCGGGCGTTGTGGGGGCACCACCTGCACCCCCGTCCGCGCTGCAAGGACCCGGCACCCTGCACCCACGGGAGAGCCGCTCGCTGGTGCTGGGTGCTCTTGCCATTTCTGGAGGCCCACGCCTCAGACCGGGGAGCAGCGCAGCCCTGCCCCGCCCCGCCCAGGCCACCGCCTCCCACTGTCCGTCCAGGCTTATGCTGATCTGCCTACCAGGCAGACATACGTTTGTCGTCATTTTTGAGCTGTGAATTTCTGGTTCTTATAACACAGCATCGCCCTTTCCACAGCAGCATGGGGCCCGGGCGTTGGGGGAGGACATGGGGGAGAGGGCGTGGGGGTGAGGGCGTGGGGGGGGAGGGTGTGGGGGGCCAGGGCGTGGGGGGAGGGCATGGGGGAGAGGGCATGGGGGAGGGGTTTGGGGAGAGGGCATGGGGGGAGGGCATGGGGGGAGAGCATGGGGGCCAGGGTGTGTGGGGGAGGGCGTGGGGGGGAGGGCGTGGGGGGGAGGGCGTGGGGGGCCTGGGCGTGGGGGGAGGGCGTGGGGGAGGGGTGTGGGGAGAGGGCATGGGGGAGGGCATGGGGGGAGAGCATGGGGGCCAGGGTGTGGGGGGGAGGGTGTGTGGGGGAGGGCGTGGGGGGGAGGGCGTGGGGGGGAGGGCGTGGGGGGCCTGGGCGTGGGGGGAGGGCGTGGGGGAGGGGTGTGGGGAGAGGGCATGGGGGGAGGGCATGGGGGGAGAGCATGGGGGCCAGGGTGTGGGGGGGAGGGTGTGTGGGGGAGGGCGTGGGGGAGAGGGCGTGGGGGGGAGGGCGTGGGGGGGAGGGCGTGGGGGGCCTGGGCGTGGGGGGAGGGCGTGGGGGAGGGGTGTGGGGAGAGGGCATGGGGGGAGAGCATGGGGCCCGGGCGTGGGGGAGAGGGCTTGGGGGGGGGAGGGCGTGGGGAGGAGGGCGTGGGGGTCCAGGGCATGGGGGGAGGGCGTGGGGGAGAGGGCCTGGGGGAGGGGTGTGAGGAGAGGGCATGGGGGGAGGGCATGGGGGGAGAGCATGGGGGCCAGGGTGTGGGGGGGAGGGTGTGGGGAGAGGGCGTGGGGGAGAGGGCGTGGGGGAGAGGGCGTGGGGGTGAGGGCATGGAGGGGAGAGCGTGGGGGGCCGGGTGTAGGGGGGAGCTAGTGGGGGGAGGGTGTGGGGGCCACGGCGTGGGGACCAAATGGTGATGGAAAGTAAACGTAAACACGTAACTCAGAAGAGCCCTTTCCTGCGTGCATCTGAGGGCCTTACATTCCTCTTCCTCCCACCGTGGGCACTGAGGAGAGGGGGTCCCGGCAGGAGGGGGTCCCGGCAGGAGGGCGGTTCGGGCTTCCCTGCTGGCAGAGCTGGAATGCCAGCCCCACACTCAGGTGAGAGACCTCCAGAGGAGCAGGGCAGCCACCCCGCCCTCCCCAGGCCAGGCCTGCACCGCCCCAGCCCGGAGTGGACGCCCGGCCTCAGGGGTGAGCCGGTGTGGAACGCGCTGCACGCGCGGGGAAAGTCAAAGTGAAATGAGCAACCAAATGAGGGCGCCTCTCAGATCCCGAGCAGCAGCCCAACCCAGGAACTGAGAGGCAGTTCTGTTTTGTTCTGCCCTCCCTCACAGACAGACAGATGCCCAGACTCACAAAGTCAGAACCCTCAGGGAGTCCTGACCGGTTTAGCTCAGGGGATAGAGCTGTGGACTGCAGGGTCCCGGGCTCGATTCCGGTCAGGGGCAGGTACCTGGTTGCAGGCTCCACCAAAGCCTGGGCCTTGGTCAGGGTGCGCGCAGGAGGCAACCAATGGCTGTCGCTCTCACATGGATGTTCTCTCTGCCTTCCCCCCCTCCACTCCCTCTAAAATCCATAGGAGGTATCCTCCGGTGAGGATTTTAAAAAATAATCGCTTGGAGAAAGCTCATGGTGCCCAGGGCAGGGCTTCTGGTCCAGGCTGCCCAGGCACGGCTCAGGCGGAGGGTGCGGAGGGTGCGGAGGGTGAGGAGGGGAAGGAGGGTGAGGAGGGTGAGGAGGGGGAGGAGGGGGAGGAGGGAGCAGAGGGTGAGGAGGGTGAGGAGGGTGAGGAGGGTGAGGAGGGTGAGGAGGGAGCAGAGGTTGAGGAGGTGGAGGAGGTGAGGAGGTGAGGAGGTGAGGGGGTGAGGAGGGTGAGGAGGGTGAGGAGGGAGCAGAGGGTGAGGAGGGGGAGGAGGGGGAGGAGGGTGAGGAGGGAGCAGAGGGTGAGGAGGGGGAGGAGGGGGAGGAGGGGGAGGAGGGTGAGAAGGGAGCAGAGGGGGAGGAGGGGGAGGAGGTGAGGAGGTGAGGAGGTGAGGGGGTGAGGAGGGTGAGGAGGGTGAGGAGGGAGCAGAGGGAGCAGAGGGTGAGGAGGGTGAGGAGGGGGAGGAGGGGGAGAAGGGGGAAGAGGGGGAGGAGGGTGAGGAGGCAGCAGAGGGTGAGGAGGGGGAGGAGGTGAGGAGGTGAGGAGGTGAGGGGGGTGAGGAGGGTGAGGAGGGGAAGGAGGGGGAGGAGGGGGAGGAGGGAGCAGAGGGTGAGGAGGGGGAGGAGGGTGAGGAGGTGAGGAAGGGGAGGAGGTGAGGAAGGGAAGGAGGTGAGGAGGGGGAGGAGGGAGAGGAGGGGGAGGAGGGGGAGGGGGTGAGGAGGGGGAGGAGGTGAGGCGGTGAGGAGGTGAGGAGGGTGAGGAGGTGAGGGGGTGAGGAAGGTGAGGAGTTGAGGAGGGGGAGGAGGTGAGGAGGGTGAGGAGGTGAGGAGGTGAGGGGGTGAGGAGGGTGAGGAGGTGAGGAGGGGGAGGAGGGGGAGGAAGGGGAAGAGGTTGAGGAGGGGGAGGAGGGTGCGGAGGGGGAGGAGATGAGGAGGTGAGGGGGTGAGGAAGGTGAGGAGGTGAGGGGGTGAGGAAGGTGAGGAGTTGAGGAGGGGGAGGAGGGGGAGGAGGTGAGGAGGGGGAGGAGGGTGAGGAAAGGGAGGAGGGGGAGGAGGGAGCAGAGGGTGAGGAGGGTGAGGAGGGGGAGGAGGTGAGGGGGTGAGGAAGGGGAGGAGGGTGAGGAGGGACGCCCACCGGGGAGAGTTGCAGGGGAGGGGGCAGCCTCCCTCCCGCCTGGTGATGCGCGCAGGGCCCTCGGGTGGCAGGTGTGGGGAGCACGGGCCGGTGCCCGCCACGGGGCAGCTGAGGGCGGTGGCCAGCCAGCCCAGCTTCGTCCCCTCGCCGTGCCCTCGCCGGAACCTCATTTCATTTCGGGGCTTCAGCCACTGGGCCTCGGAGGCCCACCCCCCTGAGGAATGCTGGGAGGGGCCTCCTTGGCTGGCAGCAGGGCCCTGCGAGACGGGTCCGGGGCATCGGGCCTTGTACGGAGCCGGGAAACCACGGAGCCAGGCCTCCCATAAGCCCCTGCAACTGTCTCAGAAAATAATAGGTGCTCATTTGCATGGCCGTTTGCATTCAGGTTTCAGCTCTGCTTCCCCCGGCTGCCCTGGCACCAGGAGACCCCGCCTCCCCGCCTGTCCGGCCGGGCCCTGCTCTCCCTGCCGGCCAGGACTCCCAGCTGGCGGCCTCGTCTAGGTCTGTCCGAGGTGCAGGCCGGGGCCTGGCCCGTGTGGGCCTGGCGGGGCGCCTGGGTGAGGGGCACCTGCTTGCTTGCCTTCTGCCAACATGCTCCCCAACCACTGGCCCTTTCGGCGCCTGCTTGGCCGGGAGCCAGGGAGCCCCAGAGCTGCTGAGAAGAGAAGCAGCTCCTGGCTGGTGTGAAGCGGGGCCTCGCGGCTGATTTGCATAGGGAGGTGATTTCCATACGTGGGTGAATTTCCATATTCCTGCCTCAGAGCCTGTTGGGGCAGAGAGGGGAAGAGGGAGAGACCTTTTGGAATTCAAATGAGCGTGATTGAGGTTTTCTCTGGGAGGGAAGCCTGGACCAGAGGCTGAGCTGCAGGCTGGCTCTCACTCCCTCTCGGAAGGCCTGAGGCCAGCTGGGGTGCAGGCGGGTCAGGCGGGGCTGCATGGCAGGCTCCATCCCTCCCAGTCCTGGACTCAGTTTACCGCCCCATGTCCTGAGGATGCTCTAGTTCTGGGCTCAGGCCCACCTCCCAGGAGCTGTGAGATTAGCACCGTCTGGAATGGCCTAGGAGGAGGAGGAGGTGTGAGGGCTGGTGATCCTGAGTTCATCTCTACGGCTACTCTGCCCGCCGTGGACAAGTGAGATCAGGCACTGGACGTGGGTCTAATGTGAGGGCTAACATGCGTGATTGCCGAGCGCACACAGCTCCTGGCACCCACCAATCCTCGTGAGTAACAGGCTGTGATGGGTGATTGCTCCACCTCCGTCCCCCTGCTGGGTGGGACACCTCCGTCAGCTCAGCCAGATGCAGCCCAAAGCCCCTGGACCTGGGGCGGGAGCCTGTTCAGGTCCCAGCTGTCCTGCTCTCGTCCCTCCGGTCCGGCCTCTCCCAGCCGGCTCCGTCCTGGCTGGGAGTGGGGAAGCACAGTGCCCGCCCTGGGCTCTCTCTCTGGCTCACACACACACACATACAGTCACACTCACACACACACACTCACATACAGTCACACTCACACACACACACACACACAGAGTCACACTCACACACACACACTCACATACAGTCACACTCACACACACACACAGTCACACACACACAAACTCACATACAGTCACACTCACACACTCACACATACAGTCACACTCACACACACACACTCACATATAGTCACACTCACTCACACACACACAGTCACACACACACACTCACATACAGTCACACTCACACACACACATACAGTCCAGACTCACACACACTCATACATACACTCACATACACAGTCACACTCACACACACTCATACACATACCCATACTCACATACACAGTCACACTCAAACACACTCATACACACACTCACACACACACTCACACTCACTCATATAAATTCACACATAATCATACACATACACA